>CAUYQV010106837.1:0-14632 GCA_963574575.1 Galagoides demidoff
TTTCAAATATTAACTCATTTTATTTTATTTTTTTATTTTTTATTTATTTTTATTTTTTTGACGACAGAGCCTCAAGCTGTCGCCCTGGGTAGAGTGCTATGGCATCACAGCTCACAGCAACCTCCAACTCCTGGGCTCAAGGGAGTCTCCTGGCTTCGCCTCCCAAGTAGCGGGGACTATAGGTGTTTTTTGGTTGCAGCCGTCATTGTTATTTGGCAGGCTCAGGCTGGATTCGAACCCACCAGCTCAGGTGTATGTGGCTGGCGCCTTAGCCGCTTGAGCCACAGGCGCTGAGCTGGAATAACAGATTCTGTAGCAAAAACAAAGATAGCAAACATTAGGCCTGTTGCTCTAGAGGGCTTCCTCCAGCACTAGTGTGAATCTGTGACTCTAGAATGCTATTACAAAGCAGTAGGATAAGTGATGTCACTGCTGAGAGCACTGACAAACTTTCTGTAATTCCTGTCCCACCACCTACAGGCTGTGTGGCCTGGAAGAAGTTACTGCCTCTCTCTGAATCTGTCTTTCTGTAACAAATGAGATTTTATCTGAGATTATCTCTATTCTCAGATAAAACACTGAGCCCTAATCATGGTACATACTTAGTCCTCCATAACGGTGGATCCGTTGTTTGGCATTCAAAAACAATGGGCGTGGAGCTGAGCTCAGTGGTTCATGCCCATCACTCTGGGAGGCCAAGGCAGGAGGATTGCTTGAGCTCAGGAGTTTAAGACCAGCTTGAGCAAAAGTGAGACCCTGTCTGTACCAAAAATAGAAAAATTAGCCCAGGGAAATGGCAGGTGCCTGTAATCCCAGCTACTTGGGAGGCTGAGGCAACAGGATTGATCACTTGTGCCCAGGAGTTTGAGGTTGCTGTGAGCTAAGCTGATGCCATGGCACTCTAGTCTGGGCAGCAGAATGAGAAACAAAACCTCCGCCCTTCCCATCCCCCCCCCCAAAAAAACATAGAGAAGACAGGTATAATAAAGAAAACAGCCCTGGCCATAGGAGACAACCCAGACTTGTGTCAGGGGCCACCAACATGCCAGTCACTCCCTCTGCCGGGACAACAGAACTTCCCTGTAGAACTTAGTGGGAGGAAAGTCCTTAGGAACCTGTAATCCTTGTACTCTGGGAGGCCAATGCCACTGGATTGCTTGAGCTCAGGAGTTTGAGACCAGCCTGAGCAAGAGGGAGACCCAGTCTCTAAAAAACTAGCTGAGCTTGGTGGCAGTGCCTATAGTCCCAGCTACTCGGGAAGCTGAAGCAAGAAGATCACTAAAGCCCAAGAGTTAGAGGTTGCTGTGAGCTATGATGCAACGACACTCTGCCCAGGGTGACAAAGTGAGACTCTGTCTCAAAAAAAAAAAAATTCCTTAGTTGCCAAGCCTGGTCATCACCTGTACCAAGCCTGCCCCCTGGCGGCCAATGACACCAGAGGGCTGTGGTTTCAGAATCACGCTGGCTGTCTCTTCTCTGAGATGGATACTAATTCTGGGAAGCAGGTGTGAAGATAATTCAAAATCCAATTTCGCCCTGGTGATTTTTTTGTTTGTTTGTTTCTTTTTGGAAAACATCTGAGGACTGGTGATGAAGGTGTGTGTACTCTGCCAGGAGAATTCACGCCTGGATTTGAAGGCTATTATTGGTACTGTTGGTCCTTGAGCCCTGTGGGGCTCACATCCTGACCCGATTTGACCTGGCCATGTCCCTTCATGCCCCTGGGCCTTGGTTTCTTCATCTGAGAAGGGAGACCAGGACAGAAGGCAGGGCTCCGGTTGTTCCTGAGTCCAGCTTTTCTGCCAAATATTGTTTCCTCAGGGTCTGGGGTCCCCATGGCCCTGGTGCAGGAAGGGCCTGGCTGTATGAGGTTTCTGGGAATGCAGGGTCCCAAATCCCACCCTCAGGTCTTTCCACCCCGTCCACTGCAGGAGTCTTCACTGCCCCGCCCCCCCCACCCAAGGAAGAAAGTTCTCCTTTCCTGTTTGGTACAAAACCCCAGCCTTGGTCAAGTGGTCCAATGTCTTCCTTCAAGAGACACAAACCCCAGGGCCCCCAGGGCCAGGCAGGAAATGAGTGAAGTGCCCCAGGTGGGGACCAGGGACACCTGGAGGAGGGCATGGGACTCTTGAAGGGCTTTTCACTGCATGCCCAGTGATGTTCTTTGGGATTTGGGGCTAATGTTGCCAGATTTTTTTTTTAACCCCAAGGAAAATTGGGGAGTGAGTTTTGGTATAAAATATAGTTTGTATTCTGGCCACAAATTTTATTTTTTCTTCTTTCTCTTTAAAAAAGTTTTAGTGTAGGGGTGGTGCCTGTGGCTCAGTGAGTAGGGCGCTAGTCCCATATACCAGAGGTGGTGGGTTCAAATCTGGTCCCGGCAAAAAAAACCCCTGCAGTTTCCAAATAATAATTGTATCTATTTATGGAGCACAGTAGATTATTTTGATATGTATATATCAAACATTGTGGATGATTAAATTAAATGGATTGTCATACTCATCACCTCACATACTTTATCGTGGTGAGAACATTTCAAATCTACTCTCTTAGCAATTTCAACTATACACTGTATTTTTTAAAAATATTATTTTTTATTAAATCATAACTTTGTACATTGATGCCTCTATGGGGTTCAGTGTACTGCTTTGATACACAATGTGAAATACTTGCATTGAACTAAGTAACACATCGATCACAATTGTACAATGTATTATTATTAACCTTGCAGATACCATGCTGTGCAACAGATCTCCCAAATTCACTCTTCTTGTCTAATTGAAACCCGTACAATTAAAAATAGAAAACAGGCTCAGCGCCTGTGGCTCAAGCGGCTAAGGCGCCAGCCACATACACCTGAGATGGAAGGTTCGAATCCAGCCCAGACCCATCAAAAACAACAATAATGGTTGTAACCAAAAAATAGCTGGGAGTGGTGGTGGGCATCTGTAGTCCCAGATACTTGGGAGGCAGAGGCAGGAGAATGGCTTGAGTCTGGGAGTTGTGATGTCCCGGCACTCTACCCAGGGCGACAGCTTGAGGCTCTGTCTTAAAAAAAAAAAAAGAAAAGAAAACGAAAAAAAAAGAAAAGAGTATCCCAAAATATGTCTATGGGGCACTTTTGAGATGCCACGCTGCAGCCTCTGAGACAATAAACAGTTTGGCCCAGCACCCTGGTCAGATCCCAAATAACCTTCATGACATAAAAGGAGAAATTGTCCTTCCTACTCTCCAGACCTGCTGGGGCTAGAATCCTGGGTGACCTCCAGCCCTGATCTTGCATTACCAAAATATACAGTGCCGGAAAGGAGTTCTCAAGTACTGAATGAGAGAAAGAAATTAACAGCTAGTATATATGTTTATGATTTTACATGAATAGAATTGCTTTGTACCTGTTACTTTGTGTTCCATGCTGTAAGCATCTCAAATATCAGGTTTATGTTTACGAAGATTTGTTTCTTTTCTTTTCGTTCTTGCCTTTTTTTAAGAGACGCAGTCTGGAGTGCGGTGGCACGATCACAGCTCCATGTGGCCTTAGCTCCTGGGGCCCAGGGATCCTTCCCCTCAGCCAGAGTCTGGGAGCACAGCTCCCGCCAGCACGCGGGATCATCTCTGGTTCTTTGCAATCACAGGCAGTCAAGACCTAGCTCTTGGAGGCGCCCCTGAACCCTCGCGACCCTCATGCTTCACATCCGCCCCTGGAAAGTCCTGTTGGTTCCGCCTCCAGGGCGTCGCCGGACTGTCCAAGGGTCTCCAAAGTCCTCACAGCAGCGCGGGGATCTGGGACACCCCAGGGGGGCGGCACAACCCGCGTTACAAACTGCCAAGAACCCAGAGCAAGTCCCCGGTCCTGGCTGCAGCGGTCCAGCCTCATGTCCCTGCGGGCTCCCCAGGTTCCCGGTGCCCTGGGGTCTCCCGCGTCCCTTCTGCGGGATCCGCCACAGCCTCCAATTCTGGATCCACAGCGTCCCCTGGTGGCCGAGACTCCAGATCGTCCCAGAAACCTGACCGGGTGTGAGAGGATTCCAAGAGAGCGCGGAAGGGACACGGGGACTGGAACACCAAAAGCCCAGGGCGACACCAGGGAGCGTGCACCTGAGAGAGATCCCGCCTGCTCTGCGGAGCGGAGATGGGGAGAGTCCAGAGGGAGCCGCCAGGGCCCTCCCCAGGCAGGCGACCGCGTGTGCTCAGCGTAGGTGTGTCCTCGAGGTCAGCGATGGCCAAACACCCTGAGAGCTGCCCTCTCCTTGGCGTGGAAACGTCTCTTGAGATGCCAGGCACAGAGACCTGACGTGAGGAGCTCTTAGAAAATAATGTAGCAGCAAAATCCCAAAGCGGGTGTTCAGGGCGGGGAACTGCACCTGCTCTGCCAGGAGCGGGGGTGGAGTCGGGGTGGGGGGCTGAGGCCGTCCTGGGGACAGTCCCTCAGCAGCACAACCCACCCCAAGAGTGCACTTGCGGGCGGCGCCTGTGGCTCAGTGGGTAGGGCGCTGGCCCCATGTACTGAGGGTGTCGGGTTCAAACCCAGTCCAGGCCAAACCGCAACAAAAAATAGCCGGGCGTTGTGGCGGGCGCCTATAGACCCAGCTACTCGGGAGACTGAGGCAGGAGAATCACCTAAGCCCAAGAGCTGGAGGTTGCTGTGAGCTGTGACGCCACGGCACTCTACCAAGGGTGACAAAGTGAGACTCTGTCTCAAAAAAATAAAAAAATAGGCTCGGCGCCTGTGGCTCAATCGGCTAAGGTGCCAGCCACGTACACCTAAGGTGGCGGGTTCGAATCCCCAGCCCGGGCCCGCCAAACAACAATGATGGCTGTAACCAAAAAATGGCCGGACGTTGTGGCGGGCGCCTGTGGTCCCAGCTACTTGGGAGGCGGAGGCAGGAGACCCGCTTGAGCCCAGGAGTTGGAGGTTGCTATGAGCTGTGATGCCATGGCACTCTACCCAGGGGGACAGCTTGAGGCTTCATCTCAAAAAAAAAAAAGAACTACTTACAATGCAATAGTTTAAAAAAATAAAGTAACCTGTAACGTAAGTGTTCTGATTCAGACAGACTGGAGAGTAACTCAGGCTGAGGGCAGGTGTAACATGTTTTATTCAGTTTATCGCATGGAGAGTTACACAGGTCAGCCCTAGCTCATGAAGGCAGGCAAGCTACACAAGAGGCCAGCACAAGTGGAAGATCCTGTACCCCTTTATACCAGGAGAAACAATAGAGCCAAGGTGCCAAGCAGTAGTTACATAATCATGACACCACTGTGTACAGTTAGCTCCATCTAAGAAAAACATAGCAATTTCTGCTGGCACTATGGGTGAGAAAGCCCAAATTACTTTGTCTGGCCCTACATAACCCGACTTAAAAATGAGCTAAGGACTTGAACAGATAACTCTCCAATAACATCTTTATAAAAGTGGGAGTGGAGGAGGAAGAAATTAGTGCCGTAGAAAAGAAAAAGAAAAGAAAAGAAAGAAAATCTCGCCATGCCTCACTCTTTTCTTCATGAGCTTTGGCACAGCTCTACAGGCTGACCACATCCACTGGGTTCAATGCCTGGGAGGCATGGCAAACACTCTAAAGCAGCTGGCTGTGTGCTCACTGATCAGCAATAAAAAAGTGCTGCAGCCCTGCCAGGCTCTGCGAACTGTCAGAGAGATCCCAGCAACTGTGCACCGTGGCACCCTGGCCCCAAAGCAAGGGAGGGGGGAAGAGAAGGGGCCACTGCTCCTGTTTCAGAGAGATGTGGAAGCGGGTAAAAGATGACAAAGCCTGCAGGTGCACAGAAAGGAAAACTTCTCATCACAGGAGAACTCTATCCACCTGAAAGGCAAAAGTAATTATTATTACTGAAAAGTAAAATAATTCATCTGCGAGCAGAGAATCAGCAATGGAGTACGGGTCTCACAGAATAGTCGAATCTGGGCAAAGAATAGAAAATGAACTAGAATGGAAATAAGTGGAGTTATTCAGAAAAAAATACATTTAAAAAAAGAAGAAAATACATTTTTAAAAAATTACCAGGCGCAGTTTAAAATAACGGAATTTGAGAATGTGTTTGGCGAGAGAATTGACTGGAAAACAAGGGAGGGGTCCTCCAGCTACTCAGAGTTCCTGTTGGGCCCTCTAAGGAAGTCAGGGGTGTCTTCTGTCTCTTATCCCAGGGGAAGGCAGGATCACCCACGCCACAGAGGTGATGGACCTTCAAAGAAAAGGGGAGGACAGTGAAGGGAGACCACACGTTTCTCTCACTGTGTTAGAAAAACTTCCACAAAACCTCACCGAACTTTCTCAAAGATGGGACATGCTGAACATGCCAGAGAGAGGTCCTGTTGGGGTGGGATCAGAGGATATTTTCCCCTTTTACTTGTAATGATTCAAACACTGATGGATGTCATACAAAAACGAGGAAGCGGGGAGCAGGGGGAGGTCCTGATGGAGCTCATGGATGCAACATATGGAACAAGTTATTGAAGAAAGTGGTTCTAATGGAGTTTGTAAAAGTTGAGGAGAGGCAGTTATGCTTCTTCTGGAGACAGAGAAGATTGAGGGTGTGGCGAAAAAATAGCAAAACAGGATTAAGATAAACCAAAACAGAGGAGAAATATTGGGCCAGATGAACTTTCACCTTCCCTAAAATGATTTATGTACTTACGAAGAGCTAGACTATACTTGATTTCAGGTTGCTGGTGAACCTGCACGAATCCAGGTAAAGCTACACTTCCACAGGCAGAGCCGAGGACAAATTATCTGGTGATAAGGTTTAGTGGGAACACCAAGGACGAATTATCTGGTGACGCGGTTTAGTGGGAACAACCATTACTAAGTCTTAGACTTAGCAGCAAAGAAAGAAAGAGGGAAAATAAAAAAAGAGAACCTGCATGTGTAGAAATCTGAAAGAAGTGGCTCCCCTTTTGTAATGCTCTAGTCTTTTATCTTTGCTCTATGAAAGAATAGTTTCTCTGTTTCACTTACAACTTATGGGTGTCAGACGTCTCAAGAGACTTGACTGTGACAAAGGGCCCTAGAGGGCTCAATGAGATCTAATCAGTGGATTTCATAATAGCTTAGGCCGGAGAGAGCGTTGGACAGAATAAAGATTATCACTCATCAGTGAGCTAAATGTCCCAGGGGAAAGTGGGAGCCAGGATGCCCAGGAGATGAAATGTAAGACCCAGAAATTTCACTGGGTTGCAGGTGGTAGATGAGGAGATGGAGGAAATCTAGGCTACTAAACCCAAGGCCTGAGGAGCTACTAACTCCAACAGCCTTACTAAGGGTTGAGGTCCATGGAAGGATCATGAAGTCAACATAGTAGGTTTTTCACCAGAATTTTAAAAATAGGATAGGATAGGGTAGGGTAGGCTTTGATAGAGTAAGTTAGGACAAGATAGACTATGCAGATTACACTAGAAGGGTCCGTTGCTCTGTACTGAAAATAAGTATTATTTAACAAATTGGGGAGCACAATTGTTTCATTGTGCATGGAAGTGTGTGTGTGTGTGTGTACTGGGTCATTATAAGTAAAACACCTCTTACCATGACTCTGAAACATTTGAAACAACTGATAGGGAAGGCTCCAAGAGAAATATGGGAGAAAGAAAGGAAAAGTTATAAAATTCAAGAAATTGGAGTTCTTAGCAAATTCTGCAACAGGTTTAACCCCCTCCTGGAAGAACAAGAGGCCGAAGAAATTAAATCCTGTGCCCAAGGTTCTAGATTCCATGACAGCATAGAAACTGGTATCTTCATGTCAGTGAGTGGCTTTTCCCCATAAAATGCAAGTTAAGCAGGTAAGGGAGGAGGGGAAGGAAAGGGAGGTGCTGCAAACAAACCTGTGAATGGTAGTGGGTTGGTACCATCTCTAAGGTGGGCAACAGATTTGCGATTAGAATTCTCCATTGTGCCACCCACCTAACTGTGAGACCTTGGGGGGTTGTTTAGTTTCCATAACACACAGGCTTTTCCTTTGTCAACTATCGCCATATACTTGGAGTGGACCCTACTAAATGTTCCCACCATCCATTTCCTCCTGCTTCTTTCATAACAGAATCTTGACTTTGTTCATTCATCCACTGGCTCCCTGGAACTCTGGAAAAACTGACTCCATCACAGCTCCAGGAGTGGATCCTGACTAGCCTTCACAGGACTTTTATCTTGCCTCGTCGGTCACTATAGGTTACCCCATTGTGGGATGGACACACTACTTAAACTTACTAATCAGGAGAGGAAAAGAACTTTCTTCTGTGGTTGAATAAGATATTTTCCTTCTTGTAAGCTCAATATAAATATGACATGGGTAGCCCCAGTGGCTACTGAGAGGTCTCTTACTGCCATGAGGGGAAGTAGCCTTGCATGGAGCTGATGCTCCAGATCAGCAGTCTCCAACCTTTTCCTACCAGGGATTAATTTCATGGAAAACAATTTTTCCAATGGAAGATAGTTTTCCACAAAAGAAAGGGGGTTAGATTCTCATAAGGAGTGGGCAACCTAGATCCCTCACATGTGCAGATCCCTCCCTCATGCTCCTATGAGAATCTAACGCTGCCACTGAGAGTGACATGGGGCAGAGCTCACGCTATGATGTGAGCAATGGGGAGCACTGTAAACACAGATGAAGCTTCACTGGCTGGCCCCGCCACTCGCTTCCTGCTATGTGGCCTGGTTCTTAACAGGCCACAGACCAATGTGGAGACCACAGTCCTAGAAAACAGAGTAGAGAGACAGATAAAATTACCTGATTCCTCATCAACCTGCTGATTAACAACTCTGAGACTCCTGCACTTCGGGATTTAGAGTTAAAACATATTATAATACCCCTTATTTGTCTAATATAGTTTGAGTCTGATTTTCTGTTACTCGCTGATTAAATCACAATGTAGCAAGGCCAGAGTGATGATTAAATTAGATAATCTATGTAAAAATATTTTGTAAACTACAATTTATACAAATGACATCTTTTTTCAAAATCATAAAGTTTCAAATAACCTAGATAGAATAGACTTCTAGGAAAAGTTCTTGAACTGTTGTAAGCCTCATTTTCTTTCTATCGGCCTATACTTGCCCTGTCTCTTCGCCTCTGAACAGGAATTGTATTCTATGTAATACCTAGTGTTTTACCAACACTTAATAAGTGCAAAATAATGTTGTGATAACTAACAAATTGTCACCAGATGTTCTTGAGGCTTTGGAACCTTCAGGTGAATCGGATCACATAAAATAGTAGTTTAATCATTATATCATCCATCTCAGTAATGATGAGCACCTATCTGTTTTAAGGCTGAGGCCTCAAATTAGACTGATGCTGCTGTGTTTAAGATTAACTGATCAGCATGTGGTCCCTAAAGGCAGATTTTGGGAAGAGTTAACAATCAGCTTCTCTATACATCACCATCTTGAGTTATTTTGTTCAAAGACAAAGTTCAACATCTAAATCAAGATGTAAAAAAAAAAAAAAAAGGTGACATAAAATGACTGAAATGAAGTTTAAGAAGAAGACAGCTACTCCTGGCAGTTGCAACAGCATTAAGTGGCTAATGAGAAGATAGGATGGCAAGACTGTAGAGAAGAGCTAAAAGGAATTGGATCCTTGCACCTTCAGAAAATGCTCCACCCCCTCCGTTTGGGTTGCAACTCTGGTGTAGATTAAAATCATCTGGAAAAAATTTTGATATTTGAAGTATTTTTTAGTACTCTCACCCTGGACACCACTCCAACCAATTAAATCAGAATTTGTGAGAGAGAAACTTAAAACTATAGACCCTGGACCAATAGCATTAACATCACCTAAGAACTCAGAAATGAATTTAAAGCCCCAGGATTTGCATCTCCAGGTGATTCTCGTTCCCATTAAAGTTAGAGAAATACAAGCTTAGAGGACAAAGAAGCTATTTTTCTTCACATAACAGTTCCAGGGTGAACAGTCCAGAGTAGCAGGGATGCCCAACCCCACACAGGCATACAAGTATCAAGGGTCTTTCCTTGGAGTTGCTTTGTCATCCCCTAGGATGTTGTGAGCACCTGCCTAGTCAAAGCTGGATTACTATGGCATTTCAACCAGTAGCAGGAGAGGGGAGCATGAAGAGATCCTTTGTCCTGAGGCCTAAGCCCACAAGTGTCACAGTGTTTCTGCTCTGAATTTAGTCACAGGGACACATCTAATGGAAAGGAGCCCGGGAAAGGGAGTCCCGTCACATGTCCAGGAAGAAGAAGGGAATAATTTTGGTACATGAGAGAGGGCAGTCTCCATGCCAGATCCATAGTAAGTACCCAATAAATGATAGTTATTATTATTAACCAGGATTATTAACTTCAATAACTGATAGTACTGTAAACTAAAAATAAAATTCTAGCCTTCTGCTAATTGGATGGACCAAGTGTCATTCCAAAGCATGAAACTGTACCCAGGGTATGGAAGGGCCCTGCTTCAGCCATCTGCTGAGAAGGAATAACCCTTTTCTCATGAGACCTTGATAGCATCCCAGTGCTGAATCCAGATCACCAAGCCAGAAATGCCCATGGTGAAGTCCATTCTAGGGCCTCTAGTGTTCTTTCTTTCTAACAAACCTCTAGTTTGGTTTATTATGTTGTTTAAGTCCTCAATTGGTTTAGTTGGTTTATTGTCCAGTCCAACGCAATACATCAGTGCCTAAGGAAATTAACCCTCCCCAGGGTCAATGACTTTAATCTCTTTCCTTCCAGGGGTCTCCTTGCCCCCTTAGCAAAACTGCCCAACTTCTACTCAGGACAAGTTCTACACACCAAGGACTATGGTAAGGGGGCCACTTTGTCAAACCAAAGGCAAAAATCCCCTAATAACATTCCCCCAGGTGTAAGAGGTATCTGCAGGCCATACATTTTTACAACTAAGAGATGCACACAAGTTATTTTTTTCCTATTATAATGAAAATATGCTGTAAGGTTGATGCTGGATATTAAAGAGGTGGGTACCATTTTTAAAAATCTCATTAGCTCTCAATAACATGTAATGTCTCTTTAAGGCAAGTATCATTATCTCTGTTTACCACTCTAAAAATGAAGAATTTAAGAGACTTCCTAGTCTCTATGACCAGAGTCAGGATTCAAAACTTATTCTAACACTTTCTGTTCACTAGTTACTTTTTAAAAACTTTTGTAAACAATTTAAAAATCACAAATCAAAGTATATAGTTTGAAGAATTTTCACAAACTAAACACACCCATGTAGTTAGTACCTGCAACAAAAAACAACATTTACTCTCCTAACAACAGGCTATCAAAATATATTAAGCAACAACTGACAGAATTGAAGAGAAAAATAGTTCTATAATCTTGATTGGATGTTTCAATATCCCAATTTCAGTAATGGAGAACAACCAGACAGAAGATAACTAAAGAAACTGAGGACTCAAACAACATAATAAACCAACTAGATCTAACAGACATATAGAGAGCACCCTAGCCAGTGACAGCATACACATTCTTCTCAAATACATATAGGATATTTCCTAGGCCCTACCATGTGTTAGGCCACAAATTAAGTCCCAATAGTTTTTTGTTTTTTTTTTTTTTGCAGTATTTGGCCAGGACCAGGACCAGGTTTGAACCTGCCACTGCCAGTATATGGGGCTGGCACCCTACTCCTCTGAGCCATAGGTGCTGCCCGCCAATAGATTTAAAAGACAGATACCATGAAAAGTATCTTCTCCAACCACAATGGGATAAAGTTAAAAATCAATGTAGATATAAAACTAAAAGTTAACTAATTTTTGGAAATTAAACAACATACTTTTAACCAATGATCAAGGAAAAAAATCACAAGGAAAATTGGAAAATACTTAGGTACAAACACAAATGAAGACACAGTAATACCAAAACATGTAACACAAAGAAAGCAGTGGCAAAAGAGAAATTTGTAGCTGTAAATGATAATAGTAAAAGACAAGAAAAATCTCAAATCAACACCTCAAGTTTATAAGTCAATGAACTAGAAAAAAAAGAACAAAGTAAACCCAAAGCTAGCAGAAGGAAGTAATAATAAGGATAAATTAGAGATAGAAAAATCAATAAAACCAAACTTTAGTTCTTTGAAAATTGATAAACCTTTAGCTAGATGGACTAATGAAAAGGAGAGAGTATTCAAATTAATAAAATCAGAAATAAAAATGGGGACATAACTACTGATTTTACAGAAATAAAAAGGATTATAAGAAGACTATGAACAATAAAATGCCAACAAATTGGATAACCTAGACAAAAATAGAAAAATTCCTAGAAACATAAAAACACCAATACTAATACATGAAAAAAAGAGAAAATCTGAATAGCCTTACAAATAGTAAGGAGACTGAATCAGTAATCAAGAACCTCCTGACGTAGATAAGCCCTAGACCTGAGGACTTCACCTATGAATTATACCAAATTAACAACAACAACAATTCTCCTCAAATTTTTTCAAAAAAGTGAAGAGGATAGAACACTTCCTAACTCATTCTTTGAGGCCAGTGTTACTCTGATACAAAAATTAGACAAAAATATTATGAGAAAAATATAGACCACTACCCCTATCAACAATGATGAAAAAATTCTCAACAAAATACTAGCAAACTGAATTCAACCATATACTAACAGGATTATATACTATAACCAAGCAGGATTCCTAAAATGCTAGGATGGTTCAACACTGAAAAATTGATCAATGCAATATGCCACATTAACAGAATGAAAGAGAAATAACACATGATCATCTCAATAGGTTCAGAGAAAGAATTGACAAAATTTAACACTCTTTCCTGGTAAAATACTCAACAAACCAGGAATAGAAGGAAATTATCTCAATAACATAAAAGCAATAGAGAACATCATACTCAATAATGAAAAATAGAAAGTTCTTCCTCTAAGATCATAAACAAAGTAAGGATGCCCACCTTTGCCATTCCTATTCAAAAAAATACTGGAGGTTCTAGCCAAAGCAACTAGGTAAGAAAAACAAATAAAAGGCATCAAAATTTAAAGGGAAGAAATAAAATTATCTCTGTTCACAGATAATGTGATCTTTATGGAGAAAACTATAAATGTTCCAGAAAAATCTGTCAGAACTAACAAGTGAAGTGGCAGGATACAAAATCAATATACAAAAGTCTGTTCCATTTCTATATACTAACAAAGAACAATCTGAAAAGGAAACCACAAGGCCATTCCATTTATAATAGCACAAAAAAATAATATACTTAGGAATTAACTTAACCAAGGAGGTAAAAGATTTATACTATGAAAACTACAAAACACTGATTTTTTTTTAAAAAACCTGAAGAATACATAAATAAATAAAGACACATCCCAGATTCATGAATTTCCAGACTTAATACCCAAAGTGATCTATAGATTCAATGCAATCCCTATCAAAATTAAAATGATTTTTTTCAGAAATAGAAAAAACAATCTTAAAATTCATATGGAGTGTCAAGTGACCCCAAATAGCCAAAATAACCTCTAAATAGAAGAACAAACCTGAAGAACCTGTATTTCCTTATTACAAAATTTACTACAAAGCTACAGTATCAAAACAGTGTGGTACTAGCATCAAGACAGCCATATAGACCAATGGAATAGAATTGAGAGCCCAGGAAAAAACCCTTGTATATATGGTCAAACAATTTTTGACAAGGATTCCAAGGTCATTCCATAGAGAAAGAATAGTCTTTTCAATAAATGGTTCTGGGGAAACTGGATATCTACATGCAAAAGAATGGAATTAGACCCGTACCTAACACACACAAAAATTAATTTAATGAAAAATCATGTCAGATGGGGCTGGATTTCAATCTCATTTCCTCTATTTACTAGCTAAGGGTAGGATATACTTGAATGCATTGTTTATCTCCTTTGACTGGAAGGTACTTCATTTGTTAAAAAAAAAACATAGGAATAGTAATTTAGTAGTTACACAGCAGGGATGTTGTGAGGGCTGAGTGGAAGGCCAAGTTGGAAGCAAGAGAATTTTGAAGCTACTAAGAGAGAGCCAAGATGGCCTTTAAGAATGAGCCCAAGAAGCAAAAACCATCCTCAGCTTTGGACTTGCCTAATTGTTTTCTCCCCAAAGCCAGGATGCTGCTTTGCAGTAGACAGATTACTGGACCAACCAGAGAGGAGTTAGTCTATTACTTTAAAACAAACCCACACACCAAAGACTTGCTTGAGCCTTGGGGAGGTGTGTAAGGTGGTGGAAAAAATAGGTGGATAAGTCAGAAGTGGGTTTTGGGGATCCCTGATGAGGGCAGAGAGAACAAGTGATGATATTCTACTGTAGATTAAGCCAAAGAAAAAGGGTATGTGTTGCCTTTCTTTCAATTATGTTTTCTTTAGATTAAGAAAGCAACCATTTTAAAATTTCAGTTTATTGGCTCGGCGCCTGTGGCTCAATCGGCTAAGGCGCCAGCCACGTACACCTAAGGTGGTGGGTTCGAATCTCCAGCCCGGCCCGCCAAACAACAATGATGGCTGCAACCAAAAAATAGCCGGGCATTGTGGCAGGTGCCTGTGGTCCCAGCTACTTGGGAGGCGGAGGCAGGAGACTCGCTTGAGCCCAGGAGTTGGAGGTTGCTATGAGCTGTGATGCCATGGCACTCTACCCAGGGGGATAGCTTGAGGCTCCATCT
>CAUYQV010106838.1:0-34260 GCA_963574575.1 Galagoides demidoff
GTTGTGGCGGGCGCCTGTGGTCCCAGCTACTTGGGAGGCGGAGGCAGGAGACTCACTTGAGCCCAGGAGTTGGAGGTTGCTATGAGCTGTGATGCCATGGCACTCTACCCAGGGGGATAGCTTGAGGATCTGTCTCAAAAAAAAAAAAAAAATCCACTCATAAGAATTTATTATTTATTTTTTTTGAGATGGGATCTAGAACTCCTGAGCTCAAGCAATCCACTGCCTTAGCCTTTCAGAGTGCTAGGATTACAACAGGCATGACCCACTGTGATCAGCCCACTCGTAAGAATTTAAAATAAAAAGCAGAGAGTCCACAAAACATCTCCAGCTCCTCAGGAACCCTCCAGAAACAATTTCTAGAGATTTCCTTCTAGGAAGTTCCTTCACAGACATCAGGATACCACTTTTGTTATCCATCCAGACTTTTTAATTTAATGATTCTTAATCTTATCTTCCTCCCTTTATTTTTGAGACAGAATCTCACTCTGTCCCCCTTGGTAGACTGCCGTGGTGTCAAAACTCACAACCACCTCAAACTCTTGGACTCACGTGATCTTCTGACCTCAGCCTCCCAAGTAGGCGGAACTATAGGCGCCCGCCATCACACCCAGCTAGTTTTTTGTTTTTAGTAGCAAGGGGATCTCCCTCTTGCTCAGCGTGGATTTCTGAGCTCATCCAATCCACTGGCCATGGCCTCCCAACATGCTAAGATTACAGTCAGGAGCCACCACACCTCGGCTTCACACCTCGGCTTATCTTCCCTCTTAAGTACCGATCACTCTCCTTCACCCAGATCTGCAATGGCAGGGAACTCAACTATTCTTATGGAACCTCACTGATTTCACCCTTTCTTTTCTAAAGTGACTTTAGGTTCATACTTAGTGTTTTGTTACAATCCTTAGAATGGATAAAACTGAATTAAAGAAAAGGGTTGGTGTTAATGTACCTAGAAGTCCTACTAAGCAAGAAAATTATTTTTACTTTATCCAACTGGTGTCAAAGTAGGTTGTTAACCTACAGGTATTTGTATATAAATTAATAAGTAACAAAAACCAGAGACTTAAAAAATATTTTCCAGAAACTATAAATAGAACTTTGGTGTGAGCTGGCTACATGATGTGCTTTTTTTGGGGGAGGGGGGTTAATAAGTGAAACTCCGTCTCAAAAAAAAAAAAAAGGGAGGATTTTTAGGAATGAAACCTGTACTTCCAATATTAATATTTCTAGGGGAATAACATGTATATTGAACTACTTAGAGTAAAAAGCTATGTGCAGTACCTCTCTAGAAAACCTAAGAAACAGCAAATGATGGTTACCTACAGTGAAGGGAACAACCAATGACTCCAGAAACAGGTTAAGAGGAAGGTTTTTCACCAATATTCTTTTCACTTGTTGGAATTTTGAACCACAAGACTACATTACCTAGTCAAAAGATTTTTTTTTTAAACTTTGAAAGAAAATTCTAGGCTAGGTACAGTGCCTCACACCTGTAACCCTAGCACTCTTGGAGGCCAAGATTGATGGATTGCTACTCAGGAGTTCAAGACCAGCCCGAGCAAGAGGGAGGCCCTGTCTCTACAAAATGGAACACTGTGGCGGGCGCCTGTAGTCCTAGCTACTAGGGAGGTTGAGATAAGAGGATCGCTTGAACCCACAAGTCTGAGGTTGCTATGTGTGGAGCTATGATGCCATGGCATGGAGGTGGGGGACAAAGTGAGATTCTGTCTCAGAAAAAAGAAAGAAAAAAAAAAAGAAAGAAAATTCTGTTTATACAAAAATTTCCCAATATCTTAAGAAAGACCACTAGTTCCAATTCTTTTCCTTCCCAAAATGGGTCTTGAGGAAGGCAGTTGTTAATTCTCTCTACAGATCTGAACAAGAACAGAAAAATATACCTTAGGCTCAGTGCCCACAGCATAGCAGTTAGGCTCTGGTCACATGCCCCGAGGCTGGTAGGTTCAAATCCAGCCCGGGGCCAGTTAAACAATGACAACTGCAACCAAAAAAACAACTGGGCGTTGTGGTGGTCGCCTGTAGTTCCAGCTCCTGGGGAGGCTGAGGCAAGAGAAATGCTTAAGCCTAAGAGTTTGGGTTGCCATGAGCTGTGACACCACAGCACTCTACAGAGGGCAACAAAAAAAAAAAAGAAAGAAAAAGAAAAGAAAAATACATCTTGGAAAAAGCTGATCTAGACAGACATCTGGGAAACAAATCACAAGAGCTTCCCCCATTACCATGTACACAGTGGGGTTTTTTAAAAAAACTTTGTCTTTTAAGACTGGAAAGAATGATGCAGACTTCTTGGTTTGGCATTCAAGGCTCTTAGTAACCTGACCTCACCTTCAGATGCCCAAGCTGACCCACCACTCCCCTGTAATGAGCTCCAATGTTCTCCTTCTGACAAGTCTCCCTGACCACGAAAACTGAAGCATCTGGTTCCTTTCAGACACTGACCTCAGTTTGAAATGACACAGGAATGAATTCAAGACTGTTGAACTGCCCATCTGTACCACTCAGCTGAGAATACTATGTGGACAGAAGATTCTGCCATCACTGTTATCATCAAGGCCTTGTGTGCCCCTACATTATATCCACTTAAATATTTGTTGAATAAAAAAAAATTAAAGGGTAGAGTTGAGACTGGAGCATAGGCCCAACTAATTCCCCCAGAGCAGGACCACATCATTAGCCTTCACTTTCAAGCAAAACCATGAGGCCTCCTAAATTTTGATAATTCACTAAATGCCAAAACTGTTACACAATTAAGAGTTTGTATCTTCATACCTGCTATTATGATGTTCACTATGCCTGGAATAGTTTGACCTGCCAGATTCCTAACCATCCTTAAGTGTCAGTGCTCCCAGGAGGCTTTCTATGACTCTTCAGAACAGGTTCAGTCCCTGTCTGATACCCCTGTTGATGCACAGAACTCCGCCTTCGAGGTCATACACCATTGTAGTTAACTTGACCAGGATCTGCTGTCCCCATTACTTCCCATGAAGGCAAAGACTGGGCTTGTCATGTCCCAAGGCCTATAAGACAGTGTAACTGAGTGAATAATCCTGAACAGAGTTGTCCTAAGCCATGGATACTTTTGAGAGAGTATTATATCTTCAAAGATTTTTTTTTTTTTAAAGAACAACTTAGGTCATAAATATCTCTCTTTTTTATTTTTGAGACAGAGTCTCACTTTGTCCCTGTCAGTAGAGTGCCATGGTGTCTGTCACAGCTCACAGCAACCTCTAACTCTTGGGTGTAAGCGATTCTCTTGCCTCAGCCTCCAGTAGCTAGGACTACAGGCGCCTGCCACAATGCCCAGCTACTTTTTGTTGCAATTGTCATTGCTGTTTTAGCTGTCTGGGGCCGGGTTCGAACCCACCACCCTCGGCATATGGGGCTGGCATCCTATCCACTGAGCCACAGGCACCACCCAGGTCATAAATATCTTAATGAAAACTCTAGACAAACAGGATAAGTAAATGTACTAAGAGTTATAACGTGCAATATGCTAGCCACTAGCCACATGTGGCTATTTACATTTACTTAATTAAAATTAAGTAAAATTTAAAACTTAGTTCCTGAGTGACACTAATTACACCTCAAGTACTCAATCACCACACATGGCTTGTGGTACCACACTGCACAGTGCAGAGAGACAACAGACCCACCACAAAAAAAGACTACTGGACAGTGATGACCTGGAGATTACCACCAGAACACAGGTATCTCAAACAAAGGAAATGCCCAAACCTATTCTTTTAGTATTAGAGAAAAAAACAGTTTGTCCTTAAACCCTCAGAGACTCAGAAAGTCATCTGCAAAAACTAAAATACTAGATTCTCTCTGAATAGTTCACAAAGATTTTCCAAGAGAAACTTAACTTTGGGAAGGTTGTGATCTTCCAAAAAAAACCGATTTTTTTTCAGCTGAGCATAGTGGCTCATATTTGTAATCCTAAGCACTTTGGGAGGCCAAGGCTGGTGGATCACTTGAGCTGAGTTAGAGACCAGCCTGAGCAACAGTAAGACCCTTTCTTTACTAAAAATAGAAAAATTAACCAGGTATCGTGGCAAGTGTCTGGGTGTCTATACTACCAGCTGCTTGGGAAGCTGAGGCAAGAGGATCTCTTGAGCCTAAGAGTTTGAGGTCACCGTGAGCTATGACAACAACCTGGCACTCTACCCAGGGCGACGTAGTTAGTCTCTGCCTCAAAAAAAAAAAAATTCTTTCAGGACCAGCCTGAGGAAGCACAAAAAATAGAAAAATTTAGCCAGATGTTGTAGTGGGCACCTATAGTCCCAGCTACTAGGGAAGATGAAACAGGAAGATCATTTTAGCCCAGGAATTTCAGGTTACGGTGAGCTATAATGGCACCACTGCACTCCAGCCCAGGCAAGACTAGTAGAGGAATAACCAAAACAACACAAAACCTATCAATATTTTATGTCTTTTTGTTATGTTCAATAAAGATTACTTACTAAATACATAAATAAAATTTAATGTCAAGATATTCACAAGTTAGGGAAAAAAAATTTTGTCTAAATTTTTACTAGTAAAAAACATAAATCACCATACCTAAATTATCTAGAATGGAAAAACAGGAACCTTCGCTTGAAGAATTTCCTATTATAGAATCTGTAGGAAGGCTCAGCGCGCCTGTGGCTCAATCGGCTAAGGCGCCAGCCATGTACACCTAAGGTGGTGGGTTCAAATCCCCAGCCCAGGCCGCCAAACAACGATGGCTGCAACCAAAAAATGGCCGGGCATTGTGGTGGGCGCCTGTAGTCCCAGCTACTTGGGAGGAGGAGGCAGAAGACTCACTTGAGCCCAGGAGTTGGAGGTTGCTGTGAGCTGTGATGCCATAGCACTCTACCCAGGGGGATAGCTTGAGGCTCCATCTCAAAAAAAAAAAAGAATCTGTAGGAAGAGAAAATTCTCACAATACAGCACAGAGCTGAGTCTACTCCTTTTAAGATCAGTAGTAGCTGAACCAAAGAAGAAATGAAGCTTCACTAGTTTTTCTTTCAACTAATTAATCTGATTAAACTGCATCGTGATCCCAAGGCCATCTTCTCCCCTAACTCTGTTCCTTAAAAAAAAAAAAAAAAAAAAGAAAAGAAAAGGAAAAAAAAGCCCCTGTTTATAATTTTATAATTATTCTGTACTCACTTTTCCCTTTTCTAACTCCTAGCCTAAATCAAGCCCTTGCTTGTCCTCAAACAATAACTAGAAACACAGTTCCATTTAATTAGAGTTCAATTTTCCAATAAAGAACAGCTGAACTGCAAACACAAACTAAAGTGAGTCAAACTGATTTTGTAAGATTCCCAAATTTTAGCTTTTAATTCATTCTTTTACAAAGCGTTTCCTAAATGGCACGAGATCTGGTACCGGAAGCAAAGCAAGCCATGCAGCAGCTTCCCTTTTACTCAGTGAGAAGCTCCTAGACACCTACTTCTGGGTCAGGATTACTGGCCTGAGAGGTAGGTGATTTCTAGTATATACGTATACAACCAAACAAACTAGCTGCCTCAACCTTCTATGTGCCACGAACCACAATAGACCAATACACTGAGCTAATCGATGAGCGCAGAAATGGAATATTACAGGGAAAAAACAATCCCTTTTATTTAATCATTTATTTTTGCAGTTTTGGGCCAGGGCTGGGTTTGAACCCGCCACCTCCAGCATATAGGGCAAGCACCCTACTCCTTTGAGTCACAGGCATTGCCCAACAATCCCTTTTATTTTATTTAATTTTTGGAGACTGCAATCTCTTTAGGTTGCCCAGGATGGATAGCAGTGGTTATTCACAAGCACAATCACAATACACTGCAGCCCTGAACTCCTGCCTTAGCCTTCCAAGTAGGTGGAACCTTGCACTTGGCTAAAAATCCCTTTTGGAGGTAAAACACACACACACACACCCCCTGTCCCCCAAAGCTCAAATGTGAAGTCACTAGCCCAAGTCACAGAGCTGAGAAGCCAGGAGGTGGGATTCAGAGTCCACTCTGAGCTAAAGCTAGGGCTCCCTCCTCAGTACCACACTGCAGCCGCCCATATAAAAAGCTCTGACATTTCCTACAACTCTGAGTCATAGTTAGAAGGTTCTACTTTTAATCAGGTGACAAATACTCAAAATATTTTAATTCCAAGGAACTGGGTCAAGCTCTCATAGTCCATAATTGTCGAAGCAAACCCTAATTATTTGATAGGTTTCTATAGCTCCTGAGTGTCACCATTCAGTTTGTAAACAAATACCAAAATCTGCTCATTTAAATGTCCTACATGGCTTCTCTACAAGTTTATCAATATCATAAAGAATAATGGCATGTTTTTCTTCCTATCCCAATAATAAAGTTAAAACATGTATAGGTGGTGCAGTTTGGATTTTTTTTTTTTTTTGAGACACAGAGTTTCACTCTGGCATCCTGACTAGAGAGCTGTGGCATCATAGCTCACAGCAACCTCAAGTTCTTGAACTCAAGCGATCCTCTTGCCTCAGTTTTTCTATTTTTAGAAGAGACAGGATCTCGCTATTGCTTAGCCTGGGCTTGACCTCCTAACCTCAAGTAATCTACCTGCCTCAGCCTCCCAGAGTGCTAGGATTACAGGTATGAGCCACCACATCCAGCCAGTGGTACAGTTTTGATATAAAAAACCCAAACAACTGGCCAGGTACAGTGGTTCACTGGGAGGCCGAGGCAGGAAAATTGCTTGAGCTCAGGGGTTTGAGACCAGTTTGAGCAAGACCAAGACCCCATCTTAACTTAAAACAGAATAAACTAGCTGAGCGTGGTGGTGGGCACCTGTAGTCCCAGCTACTTGGGAGGCTGAGGCAAGATGATTGCTCAAGCCCAAGAGTTTAAAGTTGCTGTGAGCTGTGATGACATCACAGTACTCTACCCAAGGGAACAGAGTAAAACACTGTCTAAAAAAAAAAAAAGACCAGGCACAGTGGCTCACTCCTATAATCCTAGCACTGCGGGAGGCCGAGGTGGGTAGATGCCCTTGAGCTCACAGGTTCAAGACCAGTTTGAGCAAGATTGAGACATCCACCTCTAAAAATAGCCATGCATTGTGATGGGTGCCTGTAGTCCCAGCTACTCAGGAAGCTAAGGCAAGAGAATCACTTGAGCCCAAGATATTTTGAGGTTACTATGAGCCATGGCATTCTACCAAAGGTGAGAAAGTAAAACTCTGTCTCAAAAAAAAAGAAAAAAAAAAGAAATCCAAACTATTTGGAGAGGGAGCAAATTTTTTGAATTATAAAAAGAATATGCTTTACAACAGAATTGTACTACCCCATTAAAAAGCTAATTTTCTCTGCTTATATTAATGGATTATTTAAATTCAGAAGTTTAATCTAGCAACTTTAAGAAATACCTACTGTATACAGTAAAGTAGAGGCATATTACAAAGATTGACAAGTAAGAGATTTTCAAACAGTAGCAAACAAGACACCTAGAAATGCGAAAGGAAGGCCAGACTGAATCAGTTGGAATTATTTTCACCATTAGATTTTACTATTCTTAGCTATGGTTCAACTAAACATTCTTTTGATTAATGGAAACGAAACACAGGGGAAAATGTCACACGGGATGATAGTGAAGTATTTCTTAAGGGTAAGTTTAAAAAAGAATTCAACTTTCAGACACAGATCTCAAAAATAGCCTTTCTTCCTAAATTTAGAACGAGAAAAACACCCTAAAGGCAGTTTTTAAAAGACAGAGACAGTCCTTGTCTAAACTTTCTAAGAATTCTTAAAAAACAAAACAAAAACAAAAAAAGGGGTCCCTCTTCTTCACTTCCATGCTTTTCACATACCCTTTACCTGTGCCTTCATTGCTCAAATCCCTTCAAGTCAAAGATGGATTAGCACTAACCTTACCTTGCCAGGGTGCCCACAGGAGCCTAAGTTTGACCCTACTGCATCCCCCAGAGAAAGCTAAACGTGCAAAAGCCCCCGACAGATACTGATGCAATGGCTTATATTCGTATTAACACATCAATGACTCCCTGCAATGTGAGAATTGCTCTAAAGCAGGGGTCCTCAAACTTTTTAAACAGTTCACTGTGCCTCAGACTATTGGAGGGGCAGACTGTGGGCCGGGAGGAGTTGGCTGCTGAGCAGGACAGGCAGGGGTGGCAAAAACAACCGGTGGGCCGGATAAATGTCCTAGGCAGGCTGCATATGGCCCATGGGCTGTAGTTTGAGGACACCTGCTCTAAAGGCTAAGTTTAAACCTTAAGAACTGGGAAGCCCAGCATCCTTTCCCCAGTTAAAGCAGAAGCTATGGACAGCCACAGTAAACTCCATGAGTCTGTCAGAAGTGGGATGGTATCCCAATAAGGAATATGTCACAAGTAAAAGACCTCACTAGGCACATGTGCTCAAAACCAAAGGGCACAGCCAGGGATTTGACAGCTTATGAGAGACTGCCTGAGGACAGCCAGAAGACGACTGAGCTGCAACCAACATGCCTGTGATGAAGCCACAGGAGGCAATACTATCACAGCCAGGGTGCTTCTCCCAGCAATGCAGAAGGCCTGGAAAACATGCTGGCTTCCCAGGGTGGGTGAGAAGAGCCCACCCAGCTACCAAGGCCCTGCTCCCATCCCCGAGCCTGCCTCAATGCTGCCCCCAACTCAGGCACGTAGGATATTCAGGAAACAGCAGGAGAAAAAGACTGAAGCCCTCTTTATTTTATTTTATTTTTTTTTTGAGACAGATTCTCACTATGTCGCCCTCAGTAGAGTACAGTGGCGTCACAGCTCACAGCAACCTCAACCTCTTGAGCTTAAGCAATTCTTTTGCCTCAGCCTCCCAAGTAGCTGGGACTACAGGTGCCCACCATAAGCCAGGCTATTTTTTGATTATGGCTGTCATTGTTATTTGGTGGGCCAGGCTGGATGGAAATCCACCAGCTCCAGTGTATGTGGCTGGTGCCCTAGCAGCTTGAGCTACAGGCACTGAGCCCAAAGTCCTCTTTAGACTGCCCTTCCTGTCTCAGGTTGTTTCAAACGTGATTGCAGTTTGTTTTCTTTCCTCAAGTTTTGCCTCTAAATCTTAATCTCGTTGAAGGCGTCCCTCAAAATCCTTTGTACACTGCTATTCCTTATCGGATACCTCAAAGTGAATTATAACATGAATGGTAAAGAAACAATCACATATTTGTTTGCTCCTTAAATAGTGCATGGAATATGCTTCAAAACTATCAAGAACTTTAGGATATGTGATACCACTCAAGTTTTTGTTAATTTTAAAATTTCATGCCCATCGTGTTCCTATTTTTAAAAATACAATACAAAATGGAGGCAGAATCAATGGGATTGATTACAGAATTCCCTGCTATCTGTCTGCTGAAAGGCTATACTACAACAGATGTGCCCACACATGGGCTTCTGTAGATATGAGCACATGGCCTATTGTCCCTTCCAGAACTAGTGAGAAACAGGTCTCAGCTCAATTAGATGAGTACTCTCAGTAAGCCCCACAACTACAAGACACACCTACTTTCTCTCCCTGGTGACTTCAAGTGCCAGGTCCTATTCACTGACTTCTACTCCAGACCAGCACTTCTACACCCCAGCACAGGCCACCCCCATCACTATCCCCGAGACAAAGAAAGGAACATTACCCCTACCTCACAGATGAGGACACAGAGAGGGATCTGATATAATGTAATCTGCCCCCAAACACCCTCTGGCAGCAATCACTGGCTGCTAGGTGAGAGCACGTGCACACACATGGAGCTCAGGATCAGGGGGGAAAAAAGAACAGACCAAAAACTGGTGGCAATTAGCTTAATAGTAAAATCATACAAGGTAAAGTATGAGAACTTTGAAGGATGAAGACTACATAGTCTTAGTCGGGGGTTGTGGCAGGCGCCTGTAGTCCCAGATACTCAGGAGGCTGAGGCAAAAGAATCATCTAAGCCCAGGCAGGAGTTGGGAGGTTGCTGCAATCTGTGACACTACAGCACTCTACCAAAGGTGATAAAGCCAGGCTCTGTTTCTTAAAAAAAAAAAAAAAAAAAAAGACTGCATATTCTTCTACCCATTCCCTCAAACATTTCCTGAGGGCCTACTCTGCATCAGGTGCTACCCAGAGCAGGGGAGAAACCTGTGGAAAAGCTCTCCAAGTCTTCTTCAGCTGCTACCTTCTGGTTCCCCAGAAAGGAGGGACACTGAGAGCCTGAGGTAACTAACAGGGATGAGAAATGCCATCTGGACCACTGGGGTAAGCAAAGAGTAAGATGGCAAAAGGACAAAGCAAAACTTAGAAGTGACCTGGCTTTCTGTTAAACTCATCTGATTTTAAGTAACAAAAGTACATAAAACTGTTAAAGAGTAACAAAAAAGACACAGAAAGACTCCTAATAAGCTTCAAAGTACTCAGAGAGTCTCATGCCACTCAGAAAATCCATGCAGCTTCCACAATGCCTCCACAGGCAGGACCAGAATGGGGCAACTGGTACTCCCACTGGGTGCTCTGAGAAGCCCCACATTAGATCAGGCTCACCAAATTGCAGCCCCCAGGCCAAATGTCCGAATCTAAAGTTTTCCTGGAACACAGCCATGCCCACCTGTCTGCATGATGTCCCTGGCCACTTTCTGCTAGCACAGCAGCTTTGAGTAATTGCAACAAGAGACCATAAGACCCACAAAGCCATATATATGTACTCTCTGGTCCTTTGAAGAAAAAACATTGCAGATCCATGTATCTGTTACATTAAAAAGAGTTCTAGGGTCAATTAGGCTTAGGAATGGTGAGAACTAGTCTTCTAAGACTCATAATGCCATCAGCACCCTAAAGCTCTGAGAAACCCTGCAGCTACAATGAACCTCATTAGAGTGCAGAATCTTTTTTGAGAAACTCTACGGATACCCACTACTTTTGATAAGATAAAGAAGTGGTGCCCTCACTTACGTGATCCCAAGAACCAAACTGACAAACCAAATTCACCTTTAAAAACTCATAATAAGGTACACTTTGTCTTATGGTAAGATATGCTTTGGCAAAATCATTTTTTAAAACTATTCTGTTTTCAAACACATTAAGTAAAAATACAAGCCAACGTTTACGGAGCCCCAGTAATTACATATTTTGTCACATGATTACAATGTACAATTTAGAAACAATAAAAAAAACAGCCTAACAACCTAAGTATCCACTTCCAACTGTAGGATTACGCTTTAGTTCCCTTATAAGTCATTTTCGATTATGTTTAAGAATTACAGGTTCAAATCTGAATGTTATACAGGAGTTATTGTATATCTTTCAACTGACCGCTGAGGCACCCCTTTAGTGTGACTCATATTCACCCACCTTCACTGTAAAACTTCAGATGGAGCCACCATCCTCCCTCCCCCTCCCCCCCATTCAAAAGTCCCTACTTTTACAAGTAACAGCAAGACAATGTCATGAAAAGCCCTAGCTATCTCTATAAAAACTTCTATTGCTAGTTACACAGAACTTAGTGATGAGGTGACATAACTTGACATCCCTAGAGGTAAAGAGGAATGTGAGCCCATACATTCTAAACTGAGGATAACACCAGAACCAGGGGAAAAGGGAGAGCCAAGCCCAGACCAAGGTAGGAAGAACCCACCCCTGTTCCTTACCACCATAGGTGGTTACAAACTTTCCCCCTAGGGATTCAATTCACTAGCTAGAGTGATGCCACTGAAACTTGTTAATAAGCATGGCAGGCTCCTGAGTTCCCTATTCAAGAAATTCAATGTTTATAGATGTAGATTTACAAAATGAATATATACAACTATAATATTTATTTTAACAATCTAGGTTGGTATTAGTTTTGACCCTTGATATTACTCTTTCAAGTCTGGTTCCTCACCTTAAAAATGGCAATAATAGCATCTTCTCTTTCTAACTCATAGGATGTTGTGAGGATCAAACCGAGATGATGGGGAGAAAAGCACTGTGATATGTAAGGTGCTACACGTACACATTTGGTTGTAAAAGATATTTTGGCTGGCAACAGTATTCACAAGCTTTAAAGTCTTTAAATACACTTCTCTATTGCATTTAAAGGGACTTCTGCTATAATATGTAATCACAACTGCTTAGGACCACTTCTACAGCTCTACAGCATACAATGAAACATACCTATGTTCGGAATGCAGTGTTTAAAAACTTTTATAAATAATCTATCTGTTATGTGCAAATGCTGCCATAATAAAGCTAATTGGAAAAAAAAAAAAACCTACTGCTTGCCTGGGTATTTATTTCTCCTATACTGTTAAATTGTGAATCTCTGCTGTTGAAATAAACTAATACACTGTTTTAATTTGGGCATATTAAAATTATTTTGCCCATATTAAATAAAGAAGTTTCCAAAACATATAACTAACTATATACTTGTAACACAAAGTCCCCACTTCTTATAAAGGATGCCAAGTAAAGGAAGACCACAGCTGTGACAAAATGTTTAAGCCTTCAACATAAAACAAGAAAGTGCGACTTCATCAACATCTGATACCATCAAATCTGTGCCGCTCTAGAGCTGCTGTTTTAGCAGGGTGAAAAGTACTGTTTCTCCTTCTTCCTCTCCTTACCCTCCTTTGGGGCACAGTCCCTATTTTTGCATCATTTCTGCATATTCTTCCCAGCCTTCAGCAACTTCAATTTGTCATCAGTAGCAATAACATTTATTACTCCACTCAAGACCTGCCTGAACTTACTGGGGTGTTCTAGGCATATGCCAATGCTCTCTTTGATGGACTGGAAACACTCTGCAGGAGCAAGCACCCTAGCTAATAAACTCCCCGATTATCAGTGACATTCTTCTCTAAGTTCACTGCCACTCCCCACAGACACATCTAAGTAATACTGATGGCCCCACAGGCCAGTCTACAAAGACATGCACCTATAATAGCAGCAATCCAAGTTGTTCCTATTTCTCAGGCTGCCAAAGCCATCTACACCACCTCCTCCTTTTCCCAACCCGTCAGCTCTTCTCAGGTACAGAGGTCCCCTCCCTCAAATCACATACTATTGGCAGATACCTTGCTCCACCTGGCCCACTTTTCTCCTGGGAACCTCAGAAACACTTCTTTCTACTAAAATAGAGTTGATTCCCTCAAGAATGTTATTCTCAGGCCTCTCTGTCCCATCTAACTAAATGCTTTCACTCTTTTGAACGTATTTAATGTAAATACTTTAGTCATTTATTTGCTTGATATACACCCTTAAGATCTCTATTTCATTACTCAGTATCGTGGATTAGCAGTTACTCCCAAGTTGTTCCTTGTTTAATGCGCTTGACAATGATCCCTTCCATGGGCCCCAACACTGTTAGAACTTTTCATAATAATGTGATAGTGACAAATGTGTAACCAAGGACCCAATTAAGTATGATTTTATTCTTTAGATTATTTAAATCAGAGCCATTACAAAATGACTTTTTTATCCCACATTTAGATAAGTAAAAGAGTCCCTGTGCCTGATAATGGTTAAAATTGGGAATGAAGGGAAACAAGTGATTATAGTGTGAAAAATCCTTTCTGATAAAGCTATGTTATGATTAACAAAATATTAAATATCTAACCATCCAATAACAGAAATTACCCCCAAAAATGCCTTCCTGTGGGGCTTCATCTTGGAAACACCTAGATGTGTGTAGCAGGACAAGCCTTTTTGCCTTGTATTACTAACTTGTCCCACCTTTTAAGACAAAGTCTACAATAACTTCATTCAACAATAGCCAAGCTGCAACACCATTCAAGTTATCAGTTTCAGAGGACAAGTGTCAAAGCTGAACTTGCCTGGTATGATCTACTCTCATACACGGCAAGATTAACAAAGCAATGGAGACTTTTGCAGCAGAAGGGCATTTAAACATGGTTGTTTCCAAACTTCTCACTTCAAAATGTTAATTTTATGAAATTAATGTCAAATTCAACTTTTTATCTGTTAAAAAGAAAAGACTAAAAAAAGGAAAAGCATTATTGGTAACTTTTACAAACCATGAGACTTACTCCTCCCCACTGTTTAACAAATTGCTAGACAAGAATCTTACTGATTTTTTTAGTTTCTCTCACTTCTACATAAGTTAATACTGTATTAAATTAAGTGCTACTTTTCATAACTGAATTTCAGAAATTGTATTCAGACTGAAGCCACAAAATTCAAGTTTTATTTCAATAACAGAAATAGATCTTGAATGCACTTGTGGTCCATCACAGAAATATTTCCACAAGTTGCACAGCTTTGTCTAGGTCAAATCTAAAGGCAGCAATGTTAATTCAGAGTGGACCCATTCATTAGAAACATTTTCAGATGCCGCTACTACAAAACTGTACTAGACAAATGCGAGCTGCGCTAGCGACCTAATTGTTCCCAGCAGCACACAAGTTTTTACTGCAAAGGACATCTCTGAAAGAGGAAATAACAAGCTCGTATTACCCTGAACCAGCCCAGGAAAAAGAAGTACTGAATGAATAGAAACGTAAAACATTTCTCTTAGGCACCTAATATGAGCACCTGAGAAAGTTTCCAGAGATGCTGCTAAACATAAGAAAAAACCAGAAGATTCAGTATTTTGCTCTATTTTTTTGAAAAATTGGAATGCCTACATCCCTTGACATAGTTTTTTGTGCACTATAAATGCAACACAAGCTCAAATAGATTCGGTATGTATTTAAAATATATTTTAAAATCTGCTTTTAACTTTTTTTAAAAGTTATACATTTAAATGAGACACATCACAGAAACTTTGATAACATCTTGCTAACTAAGTTTGGGGTTCTGAAACATGGAATGACTAGCTGACCAAAAAGAAAAAGTTTTCAAAATAACTTCTCAGCATCTTTCCAAGGAACACATTCTCGGAAACTTCAGTCGTAACTCACAAGCTGTGAGCGTCCTCCGATTGCAGCGCTGTGAATGGAGTGCCAATCCAGAAGAACCACACCGCGTTTCGCCGCATCTTTCCCTAACCATTAAGGGGTCCCTCCGCTGTCATTCCTCTAGACAGACACGCTTGTTGTGCCGACATACGGCAGCAGATGGATGCGTAGGGCACTACTACCAAACAAAATCTACACGCTCTGCTTTACTTTTCCTTGTCTGGGAGTGCCATTCGGCTTCCACGCGAGGAGAACTACTAAACTCCGGAGAAGGCCAGTGCACCCAAGCATGTGCTGCCCCTCTCGGGCCCAGTGACAGTTTTGCGACAAACTTCCAGCCCTCCGGCGGCGATCGAGGCGGAGGGGATGCCGGGCCTGCTCCGCACACCCACTCCCGAGCTCCAGTCTCGGCGACCGCGACCCCTAGACGCCCGAGCACTCCCCGCTGGGGGGACAGAAGCGAGTCCATGGACCCCTCCTCACCTGTGCTGTCATTCGCCGAGAAGCCGGGCGAGCTGAGTTTGGCTCGTTTGGGGTTGGGCGGTCCGTCCAGCAAGTTCTCGGCCATTTTCACCTGCTCGCAAAAACAGCCCCGAGCGCGGGCGGCGGGACCGGCGAGAGCCGGGCGGGGGTCGGGGGCCCGGCCGGCGGCTAGGCAGAGCAGCGAGCGCGGGCCGCGAGCGGGCGGGCGCGGAGGGAGAGGGAGGGCGCAGGCCGGGTGGGGGAGGCGGCGGCCAAATCTCAGCCACAGCAACAGCGCCCCGCAGCGCTCACCGCCCGCCCCCGGCCGCCGCCGCCGCCGCCGCCGCCGCCGGCCGCGGCCCCCTCATCCCCTGCCCGCCTCCCGAGCACGACACTCCGCGGCGGGGGCGCCCCGGCGGCCCGGCGGCCCTCCCGGGCCCGGCTGGCAGCGACGGCGCCCGGCCAGGCGGCTCAGGCAGTCCCCGGGAACATGGTGCCGCCGCCGCCGCCGCCTCGTTCCCCCCCCGCGTCCCACTTAATGAATTCGCTCGCGGCCCGACGACGAGAGGGCTCCGGGCTCTGCTCCCCGCCCGCGGCCCGTCGCCGCCGCCGCCGTGAGGAAAAACAATGCTCCGAGCGGGGTCGCCGCCGCCGCCGCCGCGGCCCCCCCACCCCCCGTTCCGCCGCCGCCGCCGCCGCCGCTGCCGCCGCCGCCGCCGCCGCCGCCGGGCTCCGGGAGGCCGAGCCGAGAGGCGAGCGGGGCCGCTGGGGCGGGCGCCGAGGGCCGGGCGGAGCGGGCCGGCCGGGCGGAGCGGGGTGCGCGGGCGGTTGTGGGGCCCGGGACCGGAGGGGCCGAGTAGATCGCGCTCGAAGCCCCGGTCGGGTCCGCGACAAGATGGCGGCTGTTGATTCCTCAATTAAAAAAAAAAGAAAGTTTTTTTTCTTCTCTTTCCAGAGCCTGAACGGGGAGGGGGAGGGGGCGGGGCACGCTAGTGCGTCACCCCCCCCGCGGCGTCACCACGCACGGCCCCCGCCCCGCCCCCTCCACCTGCGCCGGCCGCGGCGGAAAGAGCCGAGCGCGCTCGGGCGGAAGGGCCGAAGGCGCGGCCGGGGATTGTCGGGCGGCGGGAGCGGGTGCCGGCCTGGTCTGCCCGGCGTCACGGCGGGGAGCTGAGCTGCCACTTTTGTTCTTGACAGATACCCGGCAGTGAGGGCCGGGGCTCCGGGGCACACCGTGCTCCAGGAGCAGCGTCCTGGCGGCGGACTGGGTCCTGAGGTGCCTAGTCGGCGCCGGCCTGGGCCCGCCGGTATGCTTGAGACATCTCTGCCCCCTGGCAGTTCCTCACCACCCTGCTCCGCGACCCCTCTCCGCAACATTGGGCAGCGCTGGCCGAGGCGCCCCCAGCCCAGGGCGCGCCACCACCCCTCTCCGCGTGCCAGTGATGTGGAATGGCCTCTGGTGGTTACAGACCGCCCTTGGGTTCGCGGACAAACGTGTACATCTGGGGAAACTGAGGCAGGAGGGGTAGTACAACTTCCCCAAAGTCTCCGAGGCGGGAAGTGGCGGAGTGGGGACCCGATCCCCGCCCCCTATGTACCGTGAGGGAGAAATGGGGCTGCCAAGCTCCTGTTCTCAAGAAGTGACAGGGCCCCAGGTGCTACACCTTGCCCTGCAAGGGGAGAGACATGGGGCCGACAAGGACCCTTGCATCGGGCTTAGTGTCTAGACGTCCCAGGAGCGCTCCCGCTCCCCCCACTTCTGACCACCACCTGGCACCTTGCAGGTTTTCCAGACAGTTATAGGGTACTTTGGAGAGCAGGGCACGTGACCACTGCCCGCGGGACACTTCCACACAGACCTAAAGTGATCCTGTCTCAGTTCGTTACTTGACCTTCAAAACTTGCTCCGCTCTTAAAGGTTATCACCAGCAACCCTGTTTCCTAAGCCAGAAACCAGTGAGTCAGCGCGACTCCTCCCTCTCCATCCACGACATGACTGGTCTCCCGGTGCCCACATCTTACCTGGGGAAGCGGCTCCACCTCTCCTCCCTATCCCACCGCCCTAGTGGCGTCCCGCATCGTCCAGGTGGCTACGGTAGTAACTTCTCTTTTAAGTGTTCTTTGCCCTCCGCGTTTCTCCCCACGTAGCACCAGAGTTAACTTCTTGAAAAAAGGGAGAGGAGAAAAAATCTGTATAAAACAAATAACTTCTATACATAGAAATAGAAAGCACTGCATATATAGTCTGTTTTTTAAAACAAAACATATAGGCCAGGCGTGGTGGCTCACACCTGTAATCCAAGCACTCTGGGAGGCAGCGAAGGGTGGAATACCCTGAGCACACAGGTTCCAAATCATCCTGAGCAAGAGGGAGACCCCCCTCTCTAAAAATAGCTGGGAATTATGGTGAACACCTGTAGTCCCAGCTGCTTGGGAGACTGAGGCAAGAGAATCACTTGAGTCCAAGAGTTGGGAGGTTTCTGTGAGCTATGACGCCCCAGCACTCTACTGAGGGTGAGAGAGTCTCAAAAAATAAAATAAAACGAAACCTATACAAAGTCTCTTAAAAACTTATCCATATATATAGCAATTGTCTTTTAGTGTCAAGATTGAGTGATCTTTCTACTTTTTTCTCTTTATACTGTTCAAAACCTCATACTGCCACCACCCTCCCATCTGTCTCTTCCACTGTCCATCACTCACTTCACCATCACCATCCCACACCCACTTAGCCACTAGGAAGTTCTTATCACTCAGGCCTTTTTATACTTTTGCAAATGCTGTTCTCTATACTGAGGACATACTTGCTTTGACATATTCTAACTCATCCCCCAAAACAAGTGTCACGTACTCCTGGAAGCCCTAAATTCATGGCTTCTACATTGCTTCTGGGCATTACTTTGTGAGAGGACACAAAACATGCCATCTCTTTTTTTATTCCATTTCTTCATGTTTGTAGTCATTCATCAGTTATCTCTTGAGACTCTCCTGAGAGCATTGCCACTATGCTAATTCTCTGAGCAAAGCATAAAGAAATCTCGGTATATACAAGGAATTAGATTAGCAAGCCCTGGAGATCATGAACAGAGCTATACGAGAAGTCAATCTGCCCAGGAAAGACAAGAAGTATATCAAGTCACAGAGTGACACAGGGCAGCAGCGCCTTATATCTATATGTGCCTCTGGGTGGCCAACTAACCATAGCTCTCTGAGCTCCTTGAGGGTGCTGTGGGCTCTCTGTCTTAGTCATAGCACAGTTCCCTGCAAGAAGTAGGTTGTAGAATTTGATGAATGAATGAATGATGAACAGTATCAGATCCCCTGGGTCCTAGAGGCCTCCAGTCCACTGAGAAAGGTGGGTCCCTGCCTGAAGCCGCTCTAGGCCACTGCCTGGTAGAGTGGATACAGTATCCAGCCATCTTTAGGTCTTAGCCAGGTCCTACCTTGAGGTACTGGAAATACCAGGCAGCTGTAGAGAGCCCTTGGGAAATGCTTTACACAGTGGTGTGCACATGTGCTCAAGTCATTCCCTCACTGGTAAGCAACTATGGTGAAGATTCCTACTCCATTTTACAGAGGAGGGAACCCAGTTCCAATGACTAAGAACCAAATAGTCTGGACATGGCAGGAAACACAGGTCTTCAGATTCTAGACCCCCCTGCTCTTCCTGCCTCTGCTCTAAACCCTAAACCATACATGCTGTGCAGTTCCTTCTTCTGTCTCATTGTTCTTACTTGTATCATTTTGATAAGGTCCTCCTGTGCTCCCCAATACCTGTTTTTTGTTTCCTTTCTATTTCTTCCCCCTTCAGCCTGACTCTCATCAAAGACCCCTGAGCTCAGATGTTGATGGGAAAATAGCAAGGAGGAAAGTGGTTCATGTCTGCACACCCTCAGCCTAGGGTCATGGCTGCCCACAGAGTGCCTTAGGTAGGCCAGGCCACTTTGCCACACCTCCCACAATGCTAGAAAGAAAAAACATCCTCATTTCTCAGAGGAGGAAATAAGACCCAGAGCAGGACATGTCATCCAGCTGCTAAGGGGCATCCACAGAATTCCCGTTTACAGAATTGCTTAGGGCTGAGAGTGAGGTGGGAGCAAGTCAGGAAACATTCCTTTGAATCCATCAACTGAGGGACTGGTGAACATCATGTCTGTTTACACGATGGAACATTATTCAGCCACAAGAAGAAATGAAGCACTGACATATGCTACAACATGGATGAACTCTCAATCATTGTGCTAAGCAAAAGAACCCAGACTCAAAAGGCCATCTATTAGTGCACATGATTCCATTTATTCAAAATGTCCCGAATGGGCAAAGCCATGAGACAGAAGCAGATTGGTGGTTGTGGAGAGCAGCCAGTGATAGCCAAAGGAGATGGGTGGGGGTGGGGGTGGGGGCAAAGCTGTCCTAAATGGCTCGTGGTGATGGTTGCAGAACTCTGTCAATATACATTTTTTTTTTTTTTTTTTAGACAGAGACTCTGTCACCCTGAGTAGAGTGCTATAAAATCATAGCTCACAGCAACCCCAAACTCCTGGGCTCAAGAGATCCTCTTGCCTCAGCCTCCTGAGGAGCTAGGACTATAGGCACCCAACACTACACCCGCTAGTTTTTCTGTTTAGTAGAGACAGTGTCTCATTCTTGCTCAGGCTGGTCTTGAACTCCTAAGCTCTAGGGACCCACCTGCCTTAGCCTCCCAGAGTGCTAGGATTACAGGCGTGAGTTACTGCACCAGGCCAGTGAATATACTAAAAACCATTAATCTGCACTTTATTTTATTTCATTTTTTGAGACAGAGTTTCACTTTGTCACCTTTGGTAGAGTGCTGTGACATCATAGCTCACAGCACTCTCCAACTCTTGGTCTCAAGTGATTCTTTTGCCTCAGCCTCCCAAGTAGCTGGGACTATAGGCACCTGCCACAATGCAGGGCTATTTTTAGAGACAAGGTCTTGCTCTGGCTCAGGCTGGCCTCAAACCTGTGAGCTCAGGCAATCCACCTGCCGCTGCCTCCTAGAGTGATAGGATTACAGATGTGAGCCACCAAGCCCAGCCTTACTCTGTACTTTAAATAAATAAATCATATGGGCTCGGCGCCTGTGGCTCAATTGGCTAAGGCGCCAGCCACATACACCTAAGGTGGCGGGTTCGAATCCCCAGCCTGGGTCCGCCAAACAACAATGATGGCTGCAACCAAAAAATGGCCAGGCGTTGTGGCGGGTGCCTGTGGTCCCAGCTACTTGGGAGGCGGAGCAGGAGACTCGCTTGAGCCCAGGAGTTGGAGGTTGCTATGAGCTGTGATGCCATGGCACTCTACCCAGGGGAATAGCTTGAGGCTCTGTCTCAAAAAATAAATAAATAAATAAATAAATCATATGGTCTTTAATTTATATCTTAATAAAGCTAGTTTTAAAAAAAACAGTTTGGAAAGAAGGAAGAGAGATAAAGCAATTCAGAGAGAGGCAGAAGAGAACAAGTCAGGCTTGCTTGGGGTAGTAATCTAGAGAGCTGCCTGGTGGAGCTGATAGGAAGAGCCCAGGGATTGGAGGTGGATATGAGTAGGATTTCCCAACACTGAGTTGAGGGATGAGCTGTGGGAGGAAAATGGAGGCTAACCTGGAAACAGAGGAAACAGACAAAAGGAGAGAGTTCTCCCAAGCTCCAGTTGCACATCCTGCTGCCTTCTGCCTCAGACCCCAATGGATGCTTCCTATTCAACAGGCCCCAAACACAGGCCACAAGCTTCCACACCTGCTTTCTCATGTGCCCTTTCTCTTGTCAGCTGTCCAAGAAGGACCTGCTACATAACTCAAGGGACCCAATATGATATGAAAAATGGGGCTCCTTTTTCAAAAAGAATTAAGGATTTCAAAATGGCAGCCACTGACCACTTGAGACACTGGGTATTCTCTGAGCATTCTGAGTTCAGGATATCACATGACTGCATAGGCACACACCATGAAATTGGCATTGTCCTGGCATTGCCATCCCTTGGTGCTACCTAGTCTCTCCTCCCCTGTGCCAACCACCAAACTCTATCCTTCCTCCCTCTTGAGAAAGGTAGGTATATATGATCTAGCCCCAAAGCCACCAGGACAAAGGATAAGGCTAGGATTGAGGTAGAGATTAGTAAATTAGTGGTGTCAAGGGATGAAGGGGCTTTGAAATCCTTCAAGAAATGGGATTTGGGCCAGGCACAGTAGCTCACTGTAATCTTAGCACTCTGGGAGGTGAGTGGATAGCCTGACCTCGAGAGTTCAAGACCAGACAGAGCAAGAGTGAGGACCCCCCCCCCCCAGCTCTGCTAAAAACCGAAAAACTGGCGGGGCATTGTGGTGGGTACCTATAGTCCCAGCTACTCATGAGGCTGAGACAAGAAGATTGCTTGAGCCCAAGAGTTTGAGGTTGCTATGAGCTATGACACCACAGCATTCAACCTAGGGCAACTGAGTGAGACTCTGTTTCAAAAAAAAAGGGGGAGGGATTTGTTAGCCAGTCATTGTGGTCAGTGCCTGTAGTCCCAGCTACTCAGGAGGATGAGGCAGGAGGACTGCTTAAACCCAGGAGTTTCACCCTAGGGTGCTATGAACTAGGCTGATACCCCAACACTCTAGCCTGGGTGACAGAGTGAGACTCTGTCAAAAAAAAAAGAAAGGAAAAGAAAGAAAGAAAATAAATGGGATCTCTTGCAATTTGATCTCTATTGTCCCTTTCTAGGATTAAATAGATTAAAAGAGAGTATTCAGTTTGGACTTTGCTTTCCAGAAATATGGAATAGTGGGGGGAAAAATGCAAACATAACATATAGAAGTGATGAGAGGAGAATACTAGTCAGACTAGCACAAATAATAATAACTGATATCCCCCAGGTGTGGGAGTCCTGGTGCGTGTGGGCAGAGGCATGGGGGAAAAATCTAGGAGGGCAGGATTCCAGTCAGGTCCTGGCAGAGGGAGGACAAAATGTGGTCTGGTGGCAGGAAGGGTGGTGGGAGCCTACCTGTTTCCTCAGGGCTGGGTTCAAATCCCAAACCCACTGCTTTTTATTTAGCTGTGGCAAAAACAATCCCTTCTCATCTGCCAAGAGAGTTGAGTTGCAGTGCGATGAGATGAAGGGGCCTGGCATACCTACGTACCCACGGGGCCCTGGCTGTTGGGGACAAAAAGCTAGCAGGGGACTCCAGGGAGGCCCTGACTTGGCCCCAGTTCTTCCATTCCCAGCTGAGCTTCTTGAAGCTCTTGTGTACATGAGCTGCACTCACTTACCTTATATACTATTTTAATTTTCACTTTTATTTATGAAAAATTCCAAACAACAAGGTCGGACGCTGTGGCTCACGCCTGTAATCCCAGCTCTTTGGGAGGCCAAGGTGGGTGCATCACCTGAGTTCACAGGTTTGAGATCATCCTGAGCTAGCACCAGACCCCATCTCTAAAAACAGCCAGGCATTGTAATGGGTGTCTGTAGTCCCTGCTACTTGGGAGGCTGAGGCAAGAGGATTGCTTGAGCCCAAGAGTTAGAGGTTGTAGTGAGCTATGATGCTGTAGTACTCTACTGGGGGCAACAAAGTGAGACTCTGTCTCAAAAAAAAAAAAAAAGAAAGAAAGAAAGAAAAAGAAAAATTCCAAACAATAAGTTACAGAAACTAATACACAGATACTCCTGTAGACATTACTAGATCTAAACAATGTCCACATTTTGCCACCTCTGCTTCATATATTTTTCTTTATTTAAGAAACAACATGTTGGTGATTAAAGCCAATCCCCATTTTTTGCCTCCACCGACCAAAGATGATCATTTTCCTGAAGCTGAAGTATAGCCATTACCATGGAAGATGTGAATTTTTTCAGTCCCCCCAAATGACAAATTCATTTGGTTCATTTGATGTGGCACATGTATCCAAACTTTAATAAAATTTATTTTACAAAAATGGTGTATTATATGATTTTTTTTGGAAATTTCTTCTTTGCATTCAACATTACGTTTTTTGAAATTAAGGTAAAATACACAAAACATGACCATTTTTTGTTTGTTTATTTTTTAGAGTCTCCATCCATTGCCCAGGCTGGAGTGCAGTGGTGCAATCACAGCTCACTATGATCTGAAACCCCTGGGCTCAAAGTAATGCTCTTGTCTCAGTCTCCTGAGTATCTAGAGCTTCAGATGCATGCCACTAAGCGTAGGTAACATAATAATTTTTAAGTTTCAGTTCAGTGACATTAAGGACATTCATACATGAACCTCCAGAACTTTTGCAAATTCCCACACTGAAACTCTGTACCCATTAAACACTAACTCCCCAGCCCTAGCCCCTGGCAACACCATTCTACCTCAAAATTCAACCACATTGTAGTATGTGTCAGAATGTCCTTATTAAGACTGAATAATGTTTCATTGTGTGGATAGACCACATTGTTTATCCATTCATCCATGTATGGACACTGAGTTGCTTCTATCTTTTAGATATTGTGAATGATGCTATGAACATGGGCATACAAATATCTCTTCCAGATCCTGCTTTCAAATCTTTGGGTACATACCCAGAAGTGGAGTAATTGCTTTATCATGTGGTATGTATGTATGCATTTGTTATTTAGAGATGGGGGTCTCATTATGTTTTCCAGGCTGGTCTCAAACTCCTTAGCTCAAGCCTCCTGAGTAACTGGGACTACAGGTATGTACCACCATGCCCAGCTGCTAATTCCAGTTTTAATACTTTCAGGAACTGCCATACTATTTTCTGCTGCATTATTTTATATTCCCACCAACAGTACACGTGGGTTCCAGTTCATCCTCACCAACACTTGTTCTTTTTTGTTTTTCATGGTTTTTTTTCTGAGGCAGAGTCTCACTCTGTTACCCAGAGTGCCACGACATCATCATAGCTCACGGCAACTTCAAACTCTTGGGCTTGAACAATCCTCTTGCCTCAGCCTCCTGAGTAGCTGGGATTACAGGTGCCCACTACTATGCCTGCTAGTTCCAACACTTGTCGTTTTTTTGCCCCCCATTTTCTGAGAATAGCCATCCTAATGGATGCAAGGGGATATCTTCTAGTTCATTATTTTTAGCTGCTATTATGTATTCTATTGCAGGAACAAGCCACATTTTATTTACCTATTCTCTTCCTAAGAGACAGATTGTTTCCACTTTTTTCTCACTCCACACAGGACTACCATTAATAGTCTTGTACAGGGCTCCCTGTGCACCTAAGAGCATCACCAGCTGAACCCTAGCAGTGTATTTTGGGGGGTTAAGGGTTATTTCAGGCAGAGTCCCAGTAGAAAGAGATGATACACTTAAAGTCAGCTAACTTGTGGAAGGTTTTCTAGAGAAACTACTTACACAGTTGGGGCAGGTTGCAAGGAAACTATGAGATGTAGGCCAGCCACCCAGGGCTGTGGTGTTACTGGCATTAAGCAGAAGGCTAGACATAGTGTTTCACGCTTATAATCCCACAACTCTGGGAGGTGGAGGCGAGTGATCACCAGTTCAAGACCAGCCTGAGCAAGAGCTAGACCCTGTCTCTACTAAAAATGGAATAATTAGCCAGGTGCCTGTAGTCCCAGCTATTTCGGAGGCTGAGAGGAGAGGATTGCTTGAACCCAAGAGTATGAGGTTCCTATGAGCTATGAGGGCACGGCACTCTACTGAGAGTGACGAAGTGAGACTCTGTCTCAAAAAAAAAAAAAAAAAGAAAGAAAGAAAGAAAAGAAAAGAAAAAAAGAAAGAAAAAGTCTAAAGGGACACAGAGGTCCTATACTTACCAGACTTGGGCAGAAAATAATTACATAGAGAATTTGAAAGTAATGATCTATGTTTGAGGGATTTGGCTGGCTCAGGCGACCAGATACTCTGGCCACTCTTTCCTTTTTTTTTTTGGAGACAGAGTCTCACTTTGTCACCCTGGGTAGAGAGTGCTGTGGCTTCATAGCTCACAGCAACCTCAAACTCTTGGGGCACAAGCAACCCTCTTGCCTCAGCCTCCCAAGCAACTGGGACTACAGGCTTCTGCCACAACACCTGGCTCATTTTTCTGTTTTTAGTAGAGATGGGGTCTTGTTGCTCTGGCTGGTCTTTGAACTCCAGAGCTCAGGCACTCCACCCACCTTGGCCTCCTGGAGTGCTAGGATTGCAGAGGTGAGCTACCATGCCTGGCCTCTGACCACTGTTTCCTTTCTGGTTCCCAGGAGAACCTAAGCCTAAACACATGGCAGCCTGTCAAAGTCAACCTCCTGGAGGCTAGAGCAACAGGGAGAAGGGTAAGGCATTAGTTGAAGGGGGACATGGAAGATGTATGGAACATAGGGTCTACCTGTCTTCGACATTAGGAGGACTTTCCAATTTGTTTTCCAAAATAATCTCATCAATTTACATTCCTACCAGCAACTTATGCTGCCCACACACCCACATCTTTGCCAACATTAGCTGTTGTTTATCACACTTAATTGTCATTAATTTTTATTTCCCCCCAGTTTTTGGAGATGAAATGGTGCCTTCTAATTTTAATACACAATTTTCCCAATTACTAATGAGGTTGAGAATTTGTATATGCTTACTTGCTTTGGGAGGCGGGCATATTTTATGAATTGCTTATCCTTTCCCCTTTTGCTATTAGGCTATTCCCCTTTCTCTTATTAATGGGACTCTCTTACATTTTGTATGCAAATCCTTCATAAATAAATAGTAGCTATTATTTCCTGTGTGTGTGGGGGGGCTTATCTTTTCACTTCCAGCATCTTTTGTCATACAAAAATTTTAAATTTATTTATTTTTTTGAGACAGAGTCTCACTCTGTCACCCTCAGTAGAGTGCAGTGACATCATAGCTCACAGCAACTTCAAACTCCTGGGTTCAAGCAATCCTCTTGCTTCAGCCTCCTGAGTAGCTGGGATTACAGACACTGATCACAATGCCCAGTTAGTTTTTTTTATTTTTAGAAACTCCTTGAAACTCCTGGTCTTGAACTCCGGAGCTCAAGCAATCCACTCACCTCATCCTCCCATAGTTTTAGGATTACAGGTATGAGCCACCATGTCCAGCCACCTTTTCCACTTTGATTTATAACATCAACTCTTGTTTTACAGCAAGATCTTTGTTTCTTCTCCCCAGTTGGCCTACTTGTATTCCTCTGCACCAATATTACAATGTTTCAAATATTGCCAAGTTAAAGAAGCAACTCTTGGTTTCTATAGAGGAGTTTCTCCCAGGCTGGCTTTCTTTTCAGCCTTACCTTGAATATGCCTAGCCCCTTTACTTTTCCAAGTGAATTTTAGAGTCAAATTTGCCAAGAACTATGAAAAAATAAGTTGGGACTTCTATTGGAATTGTGTTAAACTTCTAGATTAACTTGAGGAAAATTGCCATTTAAAAAATAATGTTTTCCTACCAGTTAGCAGGTAAAACAGGATAAAAGAACAGAGCCTTTATGAGAAAGTGGCAAAATCAAACTGTGGGTAACCCTGCGCAGGGAACACTTTGGTTTCTTCCTCCTTCCTTCTGTCTTTCATTCTTTTCTTTCTTTTCTTCTTTCCTTCCTTCCTTCTTTCACATATGCACAATCTCACAATGCGTTGGACACCTGAGTATGAAAAAGGAAAATGGTAAAATTTCTAGAAGAAAACATCTCTATGATATCAGGGTAGGGAAGGATGTCTTGAGCCACAGCTACACACCATGAAGGTTAAGGGTAATTTTTTTTTTTTTTTTTTGTGAGACAGAGTCTCATTCTGTCACCTTAGCTAGACTGCAGTGGTGTCATCATAGCTCACAGCAAACTCTTGGCCTCACGCAATCCTCCCACCTCAGCTTCCCAAAGTGCTAGAATTATAGGCCTAAGCCATTGTACCCAGCACACACTTTGTTTCTTTAATGAACACGTTTCACTTTTGGGGGGTGGGAGGATGTGGTTTTGTATGTTGCCTTGGCTGGTCTCAGACTCTAGGCTAAAGTGATCCTCCTGCTTCAGCCTCTTGAGTAGATCTAAATACAGGTGTGCCACTGCCCATAGCTAACAAATACATTTCAAAGAAAAAACATAACTCAGATGAAGAAAGAACCTATGGATTAAGAGACTTAAGCAACGGAACAACTGGTTGCATTGTGGATCTTGTATGGATACTTATTCAAACAAATTCAAATAATGAGGCAATTGGAAATTGAAACATTGGATAGTATGAAGAAGTTACTGTTAATTCTTTTTAAGTGTGATAGTGATATTGTGATTATGCATTTTTAAATAGTCTCTTAAAGGCATATACTAACATATTTACAATCTATGAATATTATAACAATATGTAAAAATATATAAATTGTAGTATAATAATATAATGCCTGGGAGCAATGGGTATGGGATGAAACAAGATGGACCATGAATTGACAGTTGTTGAAGCCAGCTAATGGGCAATGAGGATTCATTATCTGATTCTGTGTACTTTTGTGTATTTTGAAAATTTCAACAGCATAGTTTTTGAGTTGTTTTTTTTTTGAGACACAGTCTTACTATGTCACTCTTGATAGAGTGCCATCGTGTGACAGCTCACAGCAACCTTAAACTCCTTGGCTTAAGCAATTCACTTGCCTCAGCCTCCCAAGTAGCTGGGACTACAGGCACCGCCACAATGTCCGGCTGTTTTTTTGTTATTGTTGTTGTAGTTGTCATTTTTGTTTGGTTCAAACCTGCCAGCCCCAGTGTATGTGGCTGGCACCCTAGCCACTGAGCTATAGGTGAGAGTCGGTTTTTTGTTTTTGTTTGTTTGTTTTGTTTGTTTTGACACAGAGTCTCAATCTGTTGCCCTGGGTAGAGTGCCGTGGTGTCATAGCTCATAGCAACTCCAACTCTTGGGCTCAAGAGCTCATCTTGTCTCAGTTTTTCTATTTTTAGTAGAGATGGGGTCTCAATTTTTGTTCAAGCCTGTGTCGAACTTATGAGCTCAGCAATCCACCCACCTCAGCTTCCCAGAGTGCTAGGATTACAAGCATGAGCCACAATATAGTTTTAAAAATATTGAGATATTGAGTCTTTCTATCCACAAACTTGATAAAGCTAAAAGCCTGGCCTTGTGGTGGGTGCCTGTAGTCCTAGCTACTTGGGAGGCTGAGGCAAGAAAATCGCTTAAGCCCAAGAGTTGGAGGTTGCTGTGAGCTATGACGCCACAGCACTCTACCGAGGGCACAAAGTGAGACTCTGTCTCAATAAAAACAAACAAACAACAACAACAATAACAACAACCTTGATAAAGCTGTTCACTTATTTAAATTTTCTTCTATCCAGTAATAAATTTTTATAATCTTTTTCGGAAGGTCCTGCACATCTTTGGCTGATCCAACAAGTTTCCTGATTCTTTTATTAGTTCAAATCCTATTAAAAGTTTTTCTCTAGAATCTCCTGGATATTCTATGTAAGCCATTGGATCATGTTTAGAAAGTAAAGAAAAAGGAGCAGGTACAGTAACTCCCACCTGTAATCCTAGACTTCAAGAAGCTGAGGTGAGAGGGTTGGTTGAGACAGGAGTTCAAGACTAGCCTGAGCAATATAGTGAGATCCCTGTATGTACAAAAACTAGAAAAATTAGACGAATGTGATGGTACATGCCTGTAGCCCCAGCTCCTCAGGAGGATGAGTTAAGATGATTGCTTGAGTCCAAGGGTTTGAGCTCACAGTGAGCTGTGATGATATGTCTGGGTGACAGAGTAAGACCTTGCTTCAGACAAAAAAAGAAGAAAGAAAGAAAAATAAAAGTTGTGTGTACATATAATTTCCTATTTTTTCCCCGATTTTCTTTTTTAAAAATTCCATTTATAGAGTAGCGCCTATGGCTCAATGGGTAGGGCGCTGGCCCAATATACTGAGAGTGGTGGGTTCAGCCCAGCCCTGGCCAAATTGCAACAAAAAAAATAGCTGGGTGTTGTGGTGGGAGCCTGTAGTCCCAGCTACTCGGGAGGCTGAGGCAAGAGAATTGCCTCATCCCAGGAGTTGGAGGTTGCTGTGAGCTGTGACATCATAGCACTCTACCGAGGGTGATAAAGTGAGACTATCTCTACCAAAAAAAAAAAAATTCCATTTATACATCTCCTTCCTGAAAGATCATCAGAACTTTCACTTCAACATGCATTAATAAACCCCACTCTTCCCTTTATCCCTATAAAGTGATGCTTTCATCAAATCTGGGAAACTTTTAGTCATTATCTTATCAAAATTATTTCCCCCTCAGTATAACTCTCTCTTCTTTCAGGAACTCCGATCATATGGATGTCCAGTTGCTTAATATTTTTCCTGAAGCTTTGTTCATTGTTCTTCAATCTTCTGTCTGTTCTGCAGGCTGAGTAATTTCTTTCTTTCTTTTTTCTTTTTGAGACAAAGTCTCACTTTGTTGCCCTGGGTAGAGTGCCATGGTGTCACAGCTCATAGTAACCTCAAACTCCTGGGCTCAAGGGATTCTCTTGCCTCAGCCTCCTGAGTAGCTGGGACTACAGGGACCCGCCAAACCTCTGGCTACTTTTAGAGACAGGGGTCTCACTCTTGCTCTCAGGCTGGTCTTGAACCCATGAGCTCAGGCAATCCACCTGTCTTGGCCTCTCAGAGTGCTAGGTTTACAGGTGTGAGCCACTTCACCTGGCCTGAATAATTTCTATTGACATGTGTTCAAGGTTACTGACTCTTCTGCCAGGTCCAACTTATTGTTGAGGTTAGCCAGTGAATTTTTTTTTCAGTTATTGTACTTTCCAGTTCTAGAATTTCATTTAGTTCTTTTTCATATTTTAAGTTTCTCCACTGAACTTCTCTATTGCTTTGCTTTTTAAGACCATATTTTCTTTTAATTAATTGCACATGTTTTCTTCTAAGAATATAATAATTGCTTTAAATATTTGTCTGGGAAGTCTAACATCTGGTGTGTCTTTTGTTCAGTTTTTTTTTCTCTCTCTCTTTTTTTTTTTTTTTTTGCAGTTTTGGGCTGGGGCCGGGTTTGAACCTGCCACCTCCAGTATATGGGGCTGGTGCCCTACTCCTTTGAGCCTCATTTTTTTCCTTGACTTTGGATCACATTCCCCTATTTATTTATATGTTGTATTTATTTAATTATTTATTGAGACAGTCTCATTCTGTTGCCCAGGCTAGTGTGATGGCATTAGCCTAGCTCACAGTGACCCCAAACTTTTGGGTTCAAGCGATCTTCCTGGCTCATCCTCCCAAGTAGCTGAGACTACAGGTATATACCACAACATCCAGCTAATTTTTCCTATTTCTAGCAGAGACAGGGGTCTTACCCTTGCTCAGGCTAGTGTCCAATTCCTGAACTCAAGGGATCTTCCCGCCATGGCTTCCCAGAGTGTTAGGATTACAGACATGAACCACTGCATCTAGCCTAATTTTTAATTGAATTGTAGATATTGTGGTTACCACTATGTAGAGACAATGACCTCTTATTGTCTTCTGAAAAATACTGATTCTTACTCTTGACAGTTTTATAACTAGCTGATCACCTTAAACTTTTATTTACTTATTTATTTTGAGATAGTCTTGGGCCAGGGACCATGGCTCTTGCCTTTAATCCTAGCACTCTAGGAGGCTGAGGCAGGAGGATAACTTAGCTCAGGAGTTCCAGACCAGCCTGAGCAAGAGCAAGACCCTGTCTCTCATAAAAATAGAGAAAAAAAAAAAAAACAGCCAGGTGTTGTGGTGAGTGCCTATAGTCCTATAGTCCCAGCTACTTGGAAGGCTGAGGCAATAAGATCATCCAAGAATTTGAAGTTACTGTGAGCTATGACGATGCCATGGCACTCTAACCCAGAGTGACAGAGTGAGATTTTGTCTCAAAATCATAATATTAATATTGATCTTCTACAGAAAGAGTTTGCCATCACCTGTTGTAGAGTATGGTCCTTTTTCCTGAGGCAGCTGTCTCAGCTGAGTGCCAGGAGGGTTAACGAGATGTTAATATGGTCTTTCTACCAAGCAGGGCCAGAACTCCAGTGTTGGAAGCCTTGGTCTTCCTCCAGCCCTGCTTGACCAGACTCTCATCTGGAGCAGCCACTCTCTGGTAAGCCTAGACAGTGTCACTCTGCACATGAACAGCCGAGCACTCAGTCATAGACTTATGGGGTGTCTCCTCTCCACAACATCCTCCCCTCCCCAATCTGGCCCCACACATTGTATCTACTTCAGGTTTGTGGAGCTATAATCCTTATCTGAACATGACCACTCTGCTTTTTCAGAATTCAGCTCTTTGACTGTGTTGAGAAATCGTACTTCTGAAACAGAGAGCTGGACAACTGTGGGGTTAGCTCATGAACTTATTTTTTCTCATGTCTGGTACTGCCTGGTGTCCAACACCTGACTATGGTGGCATCATCTATTCCAGTTTAGAGAGGAATGCCACAGTGCTCAGTCTTCTAGCTTCACTCATCCCCTTGCTAGTCTTATCTGGTCTAATAACTTTCGATACCTTTTAAATACCCGTGACTTCCAAATATTAATTTGGAATATACATCACTATCCCAGGACTCTCTCTTGAAAGAATTCATCTTTTTCTTTCTTTCTTTCTTTCTTTTTTGAGACAGAGCCTCAAGCTGTCGCCCTGGGTAGAGTGCTGTAATGTCACAGCTCACAGCAACTTCCAACTCCTGGGCTTAAGCAATTCTCTTGCCTTAGCCTCCCAGGTAGCTGGAACTACAGGCACCCATCACAACGCCCAGCTATATTTTGGTTGTAGTTGTCTTTGTTGTTTTGGCAGCCCTGGGAGGGATTCAAACCTGCCAGCTCTGGTGTATGTGGCGGGTGCCTTAGCCTCTTGAGCTACAGGCACCAAGCCTCTTGATAGAATTCAAATAGACATCTCAAAATGAACATGTCCCCAAACTGACCTACCGACATCCACAGCACCTGGTCCACCCAATGTCTTCTCCTTCTTGGTTAATGGCAACTCGTTTCTTCCAGTAGCTCAGGCTGAAAAACTTGCAATCATTCTCTCAACCCACAAACAAGTCATTGAAAAAACCTTCTAGGCTCCACGTCAGAAAAATATTCCAGATTGGGTGCGACGGCTCATGCCTATAACCCTATCACTCTGGGAAGCCAAGGCAAAAGAATCCTTTGAGCTCAGGAATTGGAGACCAGCCTGAGCAAGAGTGAGTCCCTGTGTCTACTCAAAATAGAAAAAATTAGACAGGTATCCTGGCGAGTACCTGTAGTCTTAGCTACTCAGGAGGGTGAGGCTGGAAGATCACGTGAATCCAGGAGTCTGAGGTTGCTGTGAGCTATAGTAATGTCATGGCACTCTACCTGGGGAAACAGAGAGAGACTCTCTCTTAAAAAGAAAAAAAAAGGCTCGGTGCCTGTGGCTCAATCGGCTAAGGCGCCAGCCATGTACACCTAAGGTGGCGGGTTCGAATCCCCAGCCCGGGCCCGCCAAACAACAATGATGGCTGCAACCAAAAAATGGCCGGGCGTTGTGGTGGGTGCCTGTGGTCCCAGCTACTTGGGAGGCGGCGGCAGGAGACTCGCTTGAGCCCAGGAGTTGGAGGTTGCTGTGAGCTGTGATGCCATGGCACTCTACCCCGGGGGTTAGCTTGAGGCTCCGTCTCAAAAAAAAAAAAAAAAAAAAAAAACAACAATGACGGCTGCAACCAAAAAATAGCCGGGTGTTGTGGCGGGCGCCTGTAGTCCCAGCTACTTGGGAGGCTGAGGCAGGAGACTCACTTGAGCCCAGGAGTTGGAGGTTGCTGAAAAAAAAAAAAAAGCCAGCATGGTGGCTCACTCTGGGAGGCCCTGGCCTGAGCTCACAGGGTTCAAGGGAGATTGGTCTCTAAAAATAGCTGGCAGGTGTTGTGGTGGGTACCTATAGTCACAGCTACTCAGGAGGCTAGGCAAGAGAATCGCTTGAGCCCGAGTTTGAGGTTGTTGTGAGCGCTGATGCCACAGCACTCTACTGAGGGTGACAAGTGAAATTCTGTCACACACACAAAAAAGATTACAATCATTCATTGACACACCACAAGGGCAATTTAGGGAAATGATTCTTTCTCTGTACCTTTACCAGTACTAGAAGTTACTCTTTTTTGCTGTGTGAAAAATGACTTGAGTTTATCTGTGGTTAACACTGATGTGGGAACATCTGTGTTTTTTCTTTTTCTTGTCTTTTTTGTCACTTGAATTGTTCATTACCCTATTACCTAGAGACCCGCACCACCACCACCTTTGGTGCTTAGTTTTATTTATTTATAGGTACATGTCATATATTTAGGATATTTTACATTTCTATTTAACCAGAGTATTCGTATATCCCAGGAGAGGCTAGTGGTGCCCCCAGCTTCCCTCCCTTTTTCTCCCTTAGCTCTGTACCATTTACTCAGGCATGTGGTTCCAGGGGACATTTCCACCCTCCTGCAGCAGAGTGTGTGGCCAGATGACTAGGTTCTGGCCAAGGAAAGAAGTATTTTCCGGAAACTCTCCTTAACAGATGGTAAGGTACACGTGTTACCTTTGTTCCCTTTCTTTCCTTAGGCCTTTCCTCCATCCTGCTGCCTGAAATGCAAATGTCACCACTTGAGACCGTGGGGTCAGGGTCTCCAGGAGCCAAAGCCCTGGACCACACACCCAGGCTTTTACGTGAGAAATAAACAGGGACAATAAATACTGCTGAAGCCACTATTATTTGGGGTGGGGTTTGCCACTTGCAACCAAATTTAATTCTTTTTAACTTTACTCAAATATGAGAGTACAATATGTAGGTTACATTGTTCTCACTTCCATGGTAAAGTTCCCTTTGTAGAAGAGCCCCTCTGCCAGGGCAGATTTAATCCTAATACAGCAAAGGACCTTAACTATTTATTAGATGATACCCATGTTCCAATAAGAGCAAAAAACAAGAAACAAATAACAAGCTTTTTGAACATCTTAAGCTTTCATTGCTACAAAT
>CAUYQV010106842.1:0-17493 GCA_963574575.1 Galagoides demidoff
AAACCAAATCTATGTAAGCACAGCTACAGTTAAACTTTTTTCTACCTAAAAAATGATTTTATTTATTGACAAACTACTTTGGGGGATTGATGTTAGTGGAAATTAAAAGAGGCTTAAGAATGGTTTTAATCCATTTCTGAACAATGTAGCAGCATTTTCAATTTTTTTTTCATTTTGTGATCAAGGATGTACTGTTAATTCAAAGAGCAACATATAGAACAGAGAGGAGAGCATGCCATTATTTGTATAAAAATGAATTATGTTTCTGAATTTCAGTATGCACATGTTAATTTGTATATGCATAGTTCTATAATAGTGGTTACCTTCTTTTTTTTTTTTGAGACGGAGCCTCAAGCTATCCCCCTGGGTAGAGTGCCATGGCATCACAGCTCATGGCAACCTCCAACTCCTGGGCTCAAGCAAGTCTCCTGCCTCCGCCTCTCAAGTAGCTGGGACCACAGGCGCCCGCCACAATGCCCGGCCATTTTTTGGTTGCAGCCATCATTGTTGTTTGGTGGGCCCAGGCTGGGGATTTGAACCTGCCACCTTAGGTGTACGTGGCTGGCGCCTTAGCCGATTGAGCCACAAGCATCGAGCCAATAGTGGTTACCTTCAGTGGGAATATTGTATGGCCTAGACCAAGAGAAGAAGGGAAATTTAATTTTCATAGCATACTGTTTTTTCTTTATTAATTTTATTCTATATGTGTGTACATAAGTATACAATTAATGTTTTAGCATATAAATGTTTATGTTATAGTCAGCCAAATTATGATGAAAACAGAAAAAATAAAACATTAAATTCATGTATGTTATTTTAGATGCTTATTGGGCAGAATCACTGAGAGATTTTTATCTATTACCAAGAATTTGGGGCCCATTCAGGTTTCATTTTAATGGGACCACTGAACCTCCTAAAGTACCAAAATAGATCTCTTTTGCTGATTTTTCTGCAAATAAACTAAATTTGCTTATTTGACAAATTGTTCTATAATTGTGAACACAGAGTTCAAGCTGTCATCTGCAAGGAAAGTAAAGCAAAGCCGCTGGTCCATTTAATCTGCACAGAGAGCTTTCAGGGATAAGTCACACAAAACTGAATCACGTGTTTTTTCTCTAATACATTCATTACTTGAACTGTTGCTTTTCTCAAGTCCTTTGTCCATTTGGTAAAGTCAGACCAAGGCAAAATAGACCAAGGAAATATCAAAGAGAAGCAAGATGATCCTGACTAAAGATTGGGAAAAATTGCTTTGTGTTAACTCTTCTATCCGTGGCAGATTGTTCCCAGCAGAGCCGTATTTCAGCAGGAACTCACAGGTTAACTTCTGAGATGATTTATAAAGCAGAGGTAGGTCATAACTATCCGAAGTCAATCCATTGAGAAATATTGACAAAGCAACTGCTACCTACGCTTTTGTCATATCCTGGCGCTTAAATGGGAACCTATTCTTCTCCGGAGGACACTATCGGACTGAACTGCTGGTCCCTTGAATGCGGTTATAGCTTTGCTGGTGTGAACTCATTCTCCACAATGGTTTGCTATCAGCTATGAATCTCCATTCACTTCGGGGAAGCGGTACTTCTTGAAGAACTCGACACTGCGCCTGAATGGATGACTACTGACAACAGACCTTTAGTAACAGGAGTAAAAGAGAGAAAGAAAACTCCCGTAGTCGTAATAATTGCTCCTTAGACTGCGTTTGACATTGAAATCAGTAAAGGCAGCTGAGTAACTAGCTACCTTGCCACTCTCTTCCAGAAGGGTAAAGTCATCAACACTTCAGGGAAATTGTTCCCTGTTTCTCACCCTTGTCTTTGAAGGTAGGCTGCCTCAAATATCCAGCAAGGAAACAATTCTTTCTCATGTTGCAGAACAGCTCCAAATCCCAGATACACAATGGGTGTGAACTCTTGGTCACTGACTTGTAATTATGGCCACAGACTGAACATAAAACAAGTTCACATTCTGTTCTACTGCCCTCTTTAATATGATAACTATGGTCAAAGAGTGAGTATACAGGAACACCTCCCAAACTACTCAGCCAGACCCCTGGAAAAATTGCTAGGATTCCACGTGCCATGTCACAAAATAGATATTCTAAAATACCCATGTTTAGAAAATGTTTAGCTAAAATAAATCATTCTGGAATATTCAGGAATATATGGCTTGCCTCTTTATGAAATAAGAGCTGTAAAAATTATCATCCGTAATAGTGCAGTAGTATGAGGTTGACTTTGGTTTTATTATCTGGGCATCCTGTCTCTGTGTCTATTACTTCATTATAAAACAGAAGAACATGAGAATTAGGAAGGTTAGGGTAAGTCTATGTGTTCAAGGTCTCATAGCAAGTGGTGGGCCTGGAAATCACAATACAGTTATTGAATCTAAATCCATAGTTCTTCCCAAAACTTAAAAAAAAAAAAAAGAGCTGGAACTCTTCACTAGCAACATTCTATTTCAAAACTACTTTTCCTTCTTTCCGTCCCAACATTCCCCAGAATGTTCATCATATTGACTTATTTGTGATTGTTTCAGAATAATTATCTTTGCTCTGTTTTGAAAAATCCACCATCTGAATGCTTCATTTTATCTTACTCACTTCTCAATGTCTCTGAGAACTTGCCCCATCAATTATTTTCTCCATCTTTTCTTTAATTTCTCCCTAGTGGTTGACTTTTCAAACACATTTAGAAAATACAGCCAAGATTTCCAGTTCCTAAAAAAGAACTCCCCAAGATGGCATTTCTCATTCTTTACTTACACCTCTCCACTGGCTCCACTGCTACCCACTTGATGCCAGTCTCTCTATTCCTTGCAATCTGGCTTCATCTCCGTTATCTATACTCAAACTGTTTCTCCAAGAACGCTGCTGACTCGGAAATTTGCAAATGTAGTACTGTTTACTGCATTGCGTCCCACACTCCTTCCTGAAAATCATTTTCCTTCCCCCAGCCTTGCATGTCTCTGCATCTTATATTGTGCCTGCCCTACCTCCTTCCTTTTCCATCACCGAGCCTCCTCTCGGTTCTCTGACTCTGGAGATGGAAGTTTTTCACACTACCCTCTGGGCCCTTTCCTGTCCTTTGTTTAGGTTTCTCCCATGGTGAGTTTATTTTCCTTTACATCTTCAGCTGTGATCTCACTTGTTTGAGTTCCTATCATGTATTTCCACCTTCACTATAATATAAATCCATCTGGTTTTCAAATGATTGATTGGCTAGTGATCTTATTATTCAGTGACCCAGCAACACAGTAACTAGAATAGTGTCTTTAGCTTCGTAGTGTCTCTTTCCAATATTTATTTTCTACCTACCAAAATCTTAACAATTCTATGCTGAAAGATCCCCAATCACTTATTCTTTTGTTTTGATTTAATGAGTATGTACTAATCTTTATAAGGTCCTTGAAATCTCATTCGTCTCATGATTGCCTGAGTATGTAGAATATTAAAAAGGCATTTAAAAATGTTTATTTAATTATTCAGATGAATAAAAAAAACACTGCTTCTGTGATGATACGGACACGCATATATATAACACACATATAAACACATACAGAGACCCATTTAAGATATAGGTGGTACATAAAAACAATTGGATGGTATTTTAACATGGATTGTACAGTGAAAATAAAACAGGTAAAGTGATCAATGAGTGTAAAGTGTAAGCACAGAGAAATAATTGGTAAAGTGTTCTGGCAATCCTTTCTGCATCCTACAGAATATACTGAAACAGTACCAAGACTGGATTATTTAATGAGAGAAATTATTAAAAGAGAATTGGCTGATTAAAAAAAAACTAAAGATCTAATTAAGCAAAATCTCCAAAATTTGAAGAGCATGAATTCCAGTGGAATTAATTAGATCTTTTATATACATAGAGGGAGAGAGAGCAAAGAAAAAGAGGAAATACATGATATAACTAGCGGTATATTTTACTTTCTTGATGATTTGTGGCTTCGTTCGCTTTCTGTTGTAGAAATTATCACATATGTCTCTTTGCTGTAACAGTGAAAGTACGAGTACCTTACTTTCAAAGATAGCAATTCAAGTAATGGACAGAGCTATACAATGGGAAAGCTAGTTTCACCAGATGCACCAGTTGATATTAAATTAATTGTAGGAGGCTTCACGACAGAAGGTAATCAGAAACACAACTTGCGTTTATGAACTATTCTTTCATGCTAGCACTGTGCTAGACCAATGTGTATGAGGAGCAAAAATATATACAGAACCAGCACAGTAGCTCACACCCAATCCTAACACTCTAGGGGGCTGAGGTGGGTGGATCCTGTCTCTACCAAAAATGGAAAAACTAGCTGGGTGTTGTGCACTCCACCCAGGATGACAGAGTCAGACTCTGTCTCAAAAAAAAAAAAAAAATGTACGGATCGGCTGTGGTGGCTGACCCCTAGAACCCTAGCACATTGGGAGGCAGAGGAGGGAGAAATACTTGAGGGCAAGAGTTTGAGACAAACCTGGCTAACATAGTAACACTCTTTATGTACAAAATATTTAAAAGATTATCTGGGAGTGGTGGCTCACACCTATAGTCTCAGCTACTTGGGAAACTAAGTCAGGAGAAGTGTTTGAACCTAGGAGTTTGAAGCTGTAGTGAACTGTGGACACAACATTGAATTCCAGCCTGGGCAAATTAGCTAGACTTTGTCTAAACAAACAAAAAATAAAAAAGATGCGCATACCCTCTGCTCTTGCTAAATTCAGTGAACAAGCAAGTGGCATTCAATTTTAGTCACTGTTTTTGAATGCTCACTGTGGTGTTTCTTAAAATCTTCACCAAATTGCCAATAATGACAGAGAAAAATAATCTCAGCATGGTGCATGTGTGTATGTGTTAGAGGGAGTCCCACATACATATGGGAAGAGAGCAAGAAAGAGAGAGAGACAGGTAGAAAAGAGGAAAGAGGAACTGAACAGAAAGATCACCGTGTTCTTTTGAGTATCATTGTTAGGAGTGTCAAGAGATACAGAGAAGGGAACGGACATTTGATTTTAGATCTCCCTCACATCTCTTATGTTATTACTACTATGATCTCTTCTCTACCAACCACCAGTAATTAGAAATAAATCCAGCAAATAAGAAAGGCATACTTACTGCTCTTTAGTGATAGCAAAGAAATGGGAATAAGCATAGAGGAAAGCTGGGGTCCGAGGGGAAGTTTCCCGTTTTGCAGCTGTGTTTGGGTTGGAAGGAAGTTCCTCAAAGCATAGATGGATGGTGGATGTTACAGAATAAAAGAAAAGAGATTACTCCTCTATAATTAATAGGATGCGACAATGAGGTCTTAGAAGGGCTCTACCAAATTCCCAGTAAGAAAACTGATTCGTCACCAAAGACTTCTTGTAATCTTTGCTCCTCAAGTGGTAGTTCCAGCCAATGTTGATCTTGCTCTTCATTGAGGTCTCACTAATAGCAGCTGCTCACATATTTATGGTATTAATAACTAACAAATTAATCAAGTTCTTTAAATTAGACACATTTAACTCTTTGTTATCTTTCCCTAATATTTATTATGATGTTCACTAATTCAATCACTAAGGCTAATTAAATGGTTGTTAAATGTTAAATATAAAATTGGTATTTCCAAATAATAACCTTGATGGGAAGAGGGTTTTGTTCATTTCTGAAAACAAAGCTGTACTGAATTAATTATAATGCAAACACACACACATAAGTTTGAAGCAATCAAGATCATTGGTTCTGCAGGTACCAATGAAACTAAAACCATTACGAGCCTTAACAATAGTATCCTGGGGATTGATCAGTTTCAGGCACAGTTCTAGAGGAGCATGTGGATGGAAGTTACTATAGCATTTATTTTTGGCAAATAAACCCCATGAGAGTCTGCCCTGTAGTCCAAATAGATCTCAACCCTTCCACGTACAAGACACATCCGACCCCTTCTGTGACAGCCAACTCCCTTTAGGTATTACCATCAAGTTCCCAGTCACGTAGGTCCAAGTGAATATGAAGCTTCTCAGGTACATTTTTTCAGGTGCATCACCTCTTAACTATTAGATTAAGAGTTTTTAATCTAACTGCAAGCGGAATAGTTAGCCTGCTACAGTTTTGTGAGCGCTGGAAGATGATAATAGACTCATTGGTATGTGATGGAGGATGGTTTACCTCTCACAGCAATACCAATAGCCAGTGTTCTCAGCATGTGCATTGGTCCAAAGTCTCAGTTCCCATAAGACAATAGGAAGAGGGTTAGAAAACTCCTGCACATATCATGGGATACATTACAGGAGAGGGTTCATATATTTAGGGAACTCAAATCATGATAAAGAAGAGTAAACTCAGCACTATTTTTTTTTTTTTAAGAGAGAGACACTATTTGTTTCATTGACGACTGTAAAAATACACTCCTTTTGAGGGAGACACTATAGCCCCCATGACTGTTCTATGTCCAAACCTCTTTGAAAAAATAGTCCAGAACAAATAAAGTCGATTTCTCTGCTTGTCAAATGTCCAGAATTGGGAGAGACCTATGTCTCTAACCTCAGTCATGTAGAACTCAAACCCATTGCACCATATCCTTATTCCCACTGAGCATCCTTGGGCCCTGGAAATTTAGGTCAGGAAGTACATCAAGGGTGCCCAGTAGGAGAATCTTAATTAGTGAAATTACTTCAATCTGAGTGCTAGTGTCAGAGGATTGAGAGAGAGTGGAAGGAGAGAAAGAGAAAAAAATTAGGATATTAGTGGAATCTTTTTGTTATGATTATGCTAATGGCCTAAGGTCTGAATCATTGTAACAGAATCACAGTCACCGCCACCCTGCTCATGGCAAACTTAGCAAGAACAGAGACCTATTCTCTCAAGTGCAGTTCTTGAAACATATGTTCCCAATTCTTTATAAAGTAGGCCAATAGTTGTCAAATTTATCTTGACTTGTAATTACTTAGAAATCTTTCTAGTATACAGATATCTGAGTCTAGACTCAGAGACCTAGTTATAAGATATGACCTGAGAATTTGCCCTTCTAACCTATTCTCATGGGATATTGATGTTACTTGCCCTGGAACCTTACTTAAAGAACTATTGCCATAGGATGATCTTTGTTGCTATAAAATAGACTCATGACTACTCATGACTGCAACTAAAAGTTATACTTCCAGTGAATGTGCTATTTGTCCAGTTCCCCAGACCAAACTAACTTTTGTAAAATAGAATCACAACATGCAAATCCCTTAGTCAGAACAAAAAGGTAAAATTTATTTAATCCTGGACCCTTGTCTTCACAAATTCAAAATAAATTGATTCCAATAACGAGTACCTGTGTTTGCTCATGCTCATGCCACGTGTCTAAATGAGAAAGTAATGAAGCCAAGATGAAGATCTTGGTAGAATTCAACAAAATCAATTCCTCACCCTGTAAGACTGAATTCTGTTTGTGGAATGAAAACATTCCCAAAAGAGTGGGACAAAACTAATTAAGAATAAAAATGCTTACCTTAAGTTATATTTTCTTTAGGACAAAAGCCATGCCTTACTGCCTGTTGACATCTAAGCAATATTCAGCCTACCTTTTGCCGTCTTCTCTGTATTGCAGAGGCTGGAGGCCTGGAAAATTCATTTCCCAGATTTCTTTTCCCGGCAGGGCTTCAGTTTAGATTGTGTCAGTGAGAGGCACTTGCATAAGGGTTGGAAGGCAGAAGAGAAGGAAAATCATTGCAGTTCCAGGCGGAGGTGGGCACGTATGTGCCCCACTGAGAATAGGCATGAGGGCTTTGAAGCACAGTGGGAAGGTGGGCTTTGTGGCAGGTGGGAGTAACATTTCACCAAGGATTTCCTATTTTCACCTGATTTAATGCTTCAGGAAACTGAGGTAACTTCTGACTATTCTCTGCAGGCTCATCGTTTCCTTTATTCCTGAATACAAATGGCCTTTTCTTTTTTTTTTTTTTTTCATTCCAGTGGTTATTAGAGACTTCTTAATTTTCCCGACTTCAGTTTTACCATATATTTGACTACAGAGGCTACTGCAGATAAGACATTAATATTAAGAGGCTCTACTTAACTGATAGCTTACCTTTCAATCTAATAGCACCTACTTAGTAAAATAGTACATATTCTGAGATTACAAATCACAGATTTTTTTTACATCTCAAACACAAGTCCTGGATTATAAACTTTATTTTATAAACTTAATTTCTTTGATAACATTACTCTTGAAAAATTACAATGCCTAGACTTATAAACTGGCTTGACAATGAATTTTCTTACAAGTAATTGATCATTACTATTCAAAAAATAACGAAGTTTAAAGTCTAGTTTACCTCTGAGGAACAAACTGCTTGGACCCATAATGCCATGGAGAGGAGTTCTGAAACTCCTGGGCTCTGAAAGAGGGTTCTATCCCTGACTTTTTAACCATGAGCTGTAATTCCTGGGCTAGGTGTTTCACTTCAGGTTCATTTTAACTTTAAGCTTTGTTCTCTAAAACTAAACTGCTCTTTAGCAATAGAGCAACTCTAGCATTTTATAATACTTATAATATTCCATGATATTTAGATAGTGTGGCCTCATTTACTCTAGAATCAACTTTTAAGAAAAGTCTTGACTATGATTCTATTTTGCTGCAACAAACTTGTGCTTTTATATACTCGTTCTATCATATAATCACAGGAAGACTGATATTCAATCAAGATTACATTGTTATTTGTAAAAACCATACTCCTACATGGCAATTAGTTCATAATGGTCTCTCCATAATAACAACCTAGGCCAGCAATGAATTACTTTCAAATAAATACTGACTCTATTTGGAGTATATATAACTGCTTTCACAAAGAGCTATTGCACTTTAAGATATTGACTTGCATTTGCCATGACAGTTGGATTTGGATAATTGTCACATTTCACCAGATTTGCATTGAAAATAGCTGCAGAAGTCCCTGAAACGTTCTTGTGAATCTAGGACCAGTGCAGAGAGTAAGCCATCATTCAGGCACACTACAATTAGTGCTTGACATCCTGGATTAGACAACAGAGAAACACTGTCACTCATCTCAGGACTAACTTTCTTCTTCAGGGTGACCTTTTCCTTTAAGACAAGTGCCTTGATGGTTCTTGGCATTTGGAACTAATTTTTTTTTTAATATAAAATAAAATCTAAAAAGGTCAAAATTTTCTAAAATCATGCTATGTAAAATGTTTAGGTTCTGCTAAGTGACAGCTAACAGAACTCTAGGTGCTATTAAATGCAAACATTCTCTTTCATTTGCATTAATGTATTAACAGTAAAATGGTTCTACTTTAGAATAAAAGTTTGGAGTGCAAAGACATTCCTGCAGTAGCAACCTTTTTTTTTTTTTCATTCTTCCTATATGTTTTTTGAGATTAGTAACTTGCCAGCCAAAAATAAACTCAAGAGTCTAAAGGATTGTGGAATGATAACTGGTATTGCTTATGAAAATCTAAGTATCAAGCATCAACTATGGAATGCAAGGAATAGTTTTGGTTAAATTAAACTAAAAAAAAATTGGTTCTTTGTTTATTTGTTACTAATATTTACCAATCCCAAATCTTACACAAAGAAATATCTTTATCCTAAGTTTGAGATGAGGATCCTTCTTCACAAAGCAGATATAATTCCTATGTTCAGTACAAAATCCCTCAGAAGGATTGACTGATCTATGCATTTGTCTATAAAGTGAACATGTTTGATTTATATTGTCTTCTCATCTGGGTTATCAATTCATTCAGCAAAAAACCAAATGGGTTTCCTAGCAGACACAGCACCACTAATTTGCCCATTCATTTGTTCATTTCATTCACACTCACATTCATAGGTATCTGACAGTACTTATTAAAGTTTCATGTTGTTAATGTGAATTTAAAAGTGTTTTAAGATCAAAAGGGGTTGAAAGCCCACTTAGGTGTAACAATAATGTGAATGATATGTAAATATAACACCATATTGTTACAATACACGCAATTGATGTATGCGAATGACAAAATTTACTAACTTAGATTGATGGCTGAATGAAAATCTCCCAAAGGGAATTTTAAGACTACCTTACTAAATGAGTTGAATATCTCCCGGTAGACAGACAAACAACAACAACAAAAAATCCCCAGATATTTCAGGTATATGGTAGAACAAGAGAGCGAGCTGTGCCTGAGAATGGGAAAGGCTTCTAAAACAGGAACATTCATGTATGTGGCTGTTGGGGGATGAGGCCACCCAAGTCTACTCGGGCATCAGAAATGCCCTTTAAACAAAGCTTCAGATGCCCTCCAACCCAGGAACTATTTATTCATGATAAAGGCATAAAGAAACTGTTAAGAAAGCTTCAGTTGCTTTCTATGCAGTTATCTTGCCAGATTAGGGGAGTCCACCATACTCTTCTAACTACTAACTATTCATAGTATATTTTCATGTGGTAATTTTTTATATTTAAGAGAAAAAGAATCTGAAGTTTCCTCTTCCTTTCTCTAAAATAAGATTCATTTTATTCCCATGTAAACCACTTTTAATCCTTTTTAAAGCTGGCCTCTTCACATTCTGAGATTGTGTCTCTCCTTCATTTCAAATGATACATGGAAAAATGTGATATTCTGGTTTTATTATTTAATTATTATGTAATACTGGTAAGATTGTTTGAAAGGTCTGTTTCTGCCACTGATTTTTATTAATCCATAGTGCCTTGCAATGTGTTTTACAAGTAGTAGGCATCTATAGAAAGGATTCTCAAAGGATGAATTCATAAATAAAGGATGAATGCCCCAATCAGAAAGTCAGAAAGAACCAAGGTTATATACCATAAAGACATAAAAATGATTGGGCTCCCCCTCAGAATATCATTGGAAAGCATAATATGGGTTCTCCTTGTGCTTAAGCTCAAGTTTACATAGCTAGAGCATTTTAAGTGCATGGAAAACATCTGAATCCACAGGTGTGAGATCCTAGATTAGCACAGAGGGTCAGTTATGGAATGAATGACAGGTGGGATTACAGATGAGGGTACTGGAGCTTGGGGACATGATCCAGTTCATATAAAGGCAGAATTAGCTCTAGGAATCAGCTCTTTTGAATCTCAAAGACACAGATGAAAAAAATAAAGAAAGAAATTAGGCAAGGGGTGGGAGACAATGGAATAAAAGAAGTTAGATTTGGGTGATAGGCCAGAATATTGATCTGGATTGGAGAAAAGTGTGACTAATGAATATTGGTCTATTTATTTTCAAGGTCTTTTTTTGTTTCCTTGAAAATGATTGATGTACAATGTTACAAAAGAGGAACTTTGAAAAAACAGGTTAAAAAGATAATTAAAATGGGAGAGGAGTCCATTAGGCATAAGGGAAATAAAGAAATAAAAAAATTCCCCCTACTCTAAGTAGTACAAATTTTAAGAAGCCAATGGTTTAGGATATAAAACATTTCTTTTAGAGTTATGTGAATTAATCCACTCATGATTTTTTTTAATTTACCATTCTATTTCTCATTCACACCTGCATTAAAAGAAATGGAATGCATACAAAATGATCAAGGAGAGGTGAGACTTTTTTTTTTTTTTAATATGACTCTTGATCCCATTTCTGGGGCTAATTTAATTCTCTATTCATCAGAGCTCTTAGTAACAGGGCTTTTTATTAACCATCCCCTATATGCATCCATTCTTGTATTTTTAAACAATCAAGAGATTTCTGAGCTTTTCCAGACAAATTTACAAAGGCTCAAAATAAATAACTCTCCATGGGAGTAATTTTTGATATTGAAGGAAGAGTTTCTTAGCATTCACTGCTGAGATTTTTGTTTTTAATTTATATAGCATCTGTCTTCTGTTAAATCCTAAGTTCCTTTCCTCCCACCTCAGACCTTACTGTGCAAGGCACTTGCTTTCTGGGCGACCTCATATTACCTATGGAAGTAGGTGAGGCCTTTGGGTGGAAGGTGGAAGGAACAAAAATATACTGAAAATCTAGTAGAATTATATGGTGAAAATTGGAAGCTTTTTTTTTTTCTCATTTGTCCTGAACACAGTTTTAAAACATAAGCTAAAAAAGCAAAACAAATGTACACAAAACTCCAAAGTAATTGGTTTGATTTTTTTTCTTTAAATGAAATATTTTTTATCCTCCATGTGTTACTAAGCCTAGCTAAAAAGAGCATTTCAAAAGAATGAAGGGGAGATATTTTTTATTAGATAATTTTTCTTTTGGTCACACTCTCTCATTCCAGCTGATGTAAAGACAGGGGGCCACATGACTAAGACAAGTAAGTCAAATGGAAAAAATCTAAGAGAGGACAGAAAATCAGGAGCGGTGGGTCCAAAGCCGAATGCATACTAATTGGATGGGGTTCCCCTTGTTTTTGCCCATGTCAAAATATGGGTACAGTGTTATTAAAGAGAAGAAATATAGGTTTTAATGTATATTTTTAAAGTATTAGAACACAGCTTTAAAAGAACCACCCTGTCTCATCTTATAGCATCCCTGGGGGCCCCATGCCAACTCCAGCAGATCCGTTTATAGCTGTTAATAAAATGAAACTGTTTTCCTTTATTTTTGTCTTATCTTGGTTCTTCGGAGTGGCTGCCTAATTGGAGTTTGTTACATAGTAATTAGGTCAGTATAGATCCCAGAATGATACCATTCAAATCTGACCAAAGGAGAAAAAGTCACCTGTGATCTAAAGCAGTAAGTCCCAATTTTCAGATGTTTTTACCAGGCCAGCATTTTTCAAAATTAATTTTGAGGACTTGACAGAAAGTTGTCAAGAACATTAAAACAAAATTAAAACTAATGAAAATGCCAAATACAATTACCATAATTAAAGTGTTTAAACACCTTTTATTAAAGAATGAAAAGCCCTTTGAATTTGGATTAAAGGGATCATTAACAAGGATCACATAAAAACTTCCAACCAAGTCCTCAATTTTTTGTCTCACTTTTTGCCACAGAGTGGTGACAATTTAGATATGGTCATCCTTTGGAAAGCTCTGCTTTAACACTTGCAAGGATTTCACTCTAGACTGGTAGTTCTCACATCCTAATTTAATGACAAGGCACGCTCATATAGTACATAGTGGAGCACTTTTTTCACTACTGCACCAAATTTCATCTATGATACCATATAACTAAATACTAAAAGGTGTCATTCATATCAGAGGCCTAAAGTCAGAGAATAAGAAAACACAAAGAGCCCACATGGTTGAAAATGTTCTTGTGAGTGAAGAGAAAAGAGAAATACACCTGCAAGGAAGGATTAGACCGTATGTTGGTAAAACTGAGCAGCATGGCTTAGAATAATCCTTTAAATGTTTACATTTCACTTTTCTGCATATATTTTTTAGCTTATCATGCCCTACTATAACTCTGGTTTTTATTCTGTGTACTGGGAGTTTAAAAAGTAAGACCAGGGAAACTAGCTTTTTATTAACAATGCAGATAGGGTTCAGTACTGAGTTCTAGAAACTAAAGATTCATGAGTATTGCTAATATTGCTGACACTATCCAGAGCCCCATCCTACGACTAGTCCCTAATTCACTCTTCAAGACTTTCATTTTGCTGTTTTTGCTGAACTGCTCCGTATTCCCCTAGTCTTCTCCAACGACAAGAACCTATTTTACTTCTCTTGTTTGCTTGGCAACACTTGTTTTATGTTTGCTTTCTGAGTCTGCTCTGTCATGGGAGGTGAGCAAATCGCTCCATATACAACATAAAATAGACAGTGGATTTGTTAAATAATGGTGTTTACCAAATTTAGAATACCCCAATTTTTCCTTTTACCTCCAAATATGTGATTAACTTATGGCTACTTTCTGTATTATCTTGACTATACATTTCTCATTTCTCTCTCGTTCTCTCTCTTCTTTCTTGAAATTTATGTTCTTTCTTATTCAAATCTCCTAACTCAACTCTAGACCCTTTTCTTTTCTCACCTAAAAAGGGACGGTTCAAGCACTTTTTCAAATAATTTATTTTACTTGATGTTTTCTGAGAATGTTATTAGAGAAGGGGTGTGTACGTGTGAAAACTATGACATGCTATTCTCTATTAATCAGTTCATGCTAAACTATTGGAGAGTCAACAGAATATATTTTTCTTTTGAGACAGAGTCTCACTTTGTTGCCCTTGTAGAGTGCCCTGGCATCACAGCAACCTCAAACTCTTGGAGTCAAGCAACCCTCTTGCTTTAGCCTCCCCAGGAGCTAGGATTATAGGTACCTACCATATGCTTAGCTATTGTTAGAGATAGGGTCTTGCTCCTGCTTAGGCTGGTCTCAAACTCCTGAGCTCAATCTATCTGCCTACCTCAGCCTTCCAGAACTGTTTTAAGTCAAATTTATATCAAAGTTATCATCTTCTTTTCTAAAAAAAAATCGTGGAGAGCGAAAGCTATTAATATTCTTCTGTCCTAACCCCATAGCCATCCTGAAAGTATTTTTCTAAAAGTAATTCTGTGGTTCTTAGCACCCAAAAAGGGGTTTTGAGCTAGATAGAAAAGGCTCTCTCACACTCAAAATCAGATTAAATCAAACTTACATAGATAAAGAGAAAGATAATGAAAATTTTAATTCAATGGATTTATCCACTCTTTGACATAAAGTTTTAAAAAAAATCAGTGACCAGATTTGTTGAGGTTTTTTTTTTAATTCTGAATACTTTCCTATTGATGAATACTACTAGTTTGTTCTCTATTTAAGGGAGAATTGTATATGTGGGACAGCTATTAAATTAAATGTCTCTATGGTGAGCTTTTCCAAACAAATCACTGAAGAGTCGAAGTTAATAAAAATGTGAATTACAAAATAAATGGTTTTGCCTAAGACTCAGGTAATTGAAGAGAGAGTGTTCCTGAGGAGTATATTTTAAAAACTCCGTCCTGGCTTTTACCTGAATTTCTATGATAATAATTACCAAACAGAATTGAACTTCTTCTATTTGATGAATAACCCTACGAATATCCAAGACATTCTCATAACTATGAGCTGCGTAAACACATGTATGTTTGGAATGGAATATAAACATTTTGGAGTGCTTCAGTCGGTAGAGGCTGTAGCAGGCTGAAGGAACAGAGAGGAAGGGCTGATTTATTGCAATGCTAAATAGGACACCGAGGCTCTCTGTGATCCAGCTCTGGAAATACAGAGCTAATTTATGGCAGAGACTCCTGAGCATGCGACTCGCGCTGTGAGCACAGACAGGATTTTTGATGCCACGGAGTTTTCTATAGTCCCCGCATCTACACATAATTGAAATCATGCTGGGGTTGTAAAGGCGCAAAAGCAATCCCTTCGTAGGTCTCAGTACCAGGTACTTTGCCCCTGTGCTTGCACAAGCTAGTACATCCCCTCGTCCCCGATTCCTCAGTGGAGCAGGAGGCCCAGCTCGGAGTTAGTTTCGCCCCACCACATTTCACCTCTTCTATCTGAACCAGCTCTGTGGGCTTGGCAATGTTGCCGAACCTCTCTGAGTCTTGGGGTGTATGGCTGTAAAATGAGAAATGTCAATATGATGCCATCTTGGCACAAACACATATGAATTCCTGTAACTGTCCTATGATAAGGGAAATCAGCTAACTCTATTTGTCTCAAATGTTGTAATTACAAGTTTGTTCAAAAATTACGTTTGAGAATTAACAAAAGATCCTTTGGAAAATTTTCCAGAGAAACGGAGCTGACTGTCTCAAAATAACATTCTAGTTCAATGCTGTTTCATAGAACTTTCTGCACTGATGGATACAGATTCTATATCTGTGCCCTCTCATACTGTTGCCACTAGCCACATGCATCTACCAAGCCTCCGAAAGGTGGCTAGTGTGAGTGAGGAACTGCTTTCTTAATAAGCAATTGAAGTTGAATTGAAATAGCCATTTGTGACCGTTTCGTCATTAGTCAAGTTTTCATGTTATCAGTTAAAACATATTAGTGACACTTTAATTTCCCTCACCAAGTCCAAAAACATATATTCCTAATATAAGCTCTGAGCTGATCAAAGACAGGTATATCCCACTCATGGAGCTTTTAGTAGGTGGAGGAATAATTTCCAAAGCGCCAGTCACCTTATTTGAGTATTTGGGGAATTTTTGTGTGTTATTTTTATTTATTTAGTTAGTTTTGAATCTCTAGAAAATTCATCTTGTTAACATCGCCATTAAAAGTCCAGGACAAAGGTTTGCCAATGTGATGCTTTCCACTTCTCTGACATAGGGAAGATTTTCAAAATATTTCTTTTTTTAAACTACAGAGAAGAAAGTTTGTGATATTCATTTGGTCCTGCTCTCTTCAGCAGATTTTGAAGAAAACCATATTTTTATCATCCTCCTCATCATTATCCTATTTAGTTTGAGGTGAAACATATTCTCTTTAACATGTAATCCTCACATACCTAGAAGTGACGGCACATATGCCAATAAATATGAGGTCAAGAGCAAGGAGGAGCGTTACTGAAAAACTTCTATGTCGATATGACTAAAAGTAAAGGAGAATCATTTAACAGATACTTATCACAGCACAAAATTAGGATAATAAATAAAAACAGTGAGTGAGTGAGGACAGAAAGAATAAAGTTTCCATACAGGATAAAGACATGTCAGAGGAAGGACTTTTGCAGTGCCCTAATTACAACAGCAAATGTCATGCTTCTGTCTTCAAAAAAGGTAAGATAACATTGTCAGCCGTTCCTTGCTGAGATGGGCTGGACTTTCCGTGGTTATCGTATACAAATCTTGTTGCTAAAGCAATTTAGAAATGAACAAACATATTAGTTGAACCCTAGGGGAGCTGCTATTTGGTAAGAAAAGTTGCTAAAACAGTGCAGAATTCCGGGGAGCTAATGAGCATTCTGAGGAGTGGATTTCCATAGGGGAGTTTTCCAGATCGATTCACTAATTGTGTATCATTTTGAAAATTTACATCAGAATAAGAGTAATTATAGGTTTCTTCTTTCTAAGACCCACCATTGGGGGATGACAATGTACCTGAAAACGTGTTATGTTTCTGCAAGTATTGATGTGAAAGCATTATAATAGTAATCATGACAGAGAAAAACAGTTTATAGATGTGCAGGTCAAATTACAAAATAAACGTTAGCCCCCAAATAAAAGAGAGAAGCCATTTAGAGAGTGTGCAGATTGCCAGTTCAGGAAAACAGCACAAATAATCTACTCCTTATGTCTACCTCTGTCCCCGAACATGTCATTTGATGTACATGCTTTGCACAGAGGTATCACTGGAGGTGTTAATAGGCTGATGTACTAAATAGTTACAGATGAAGTTCAAACGCTATATTAACAAGCATCCCTTCTTTATGAGTACATTACATATTTTACAATGAAGTACTACGGTACATTTACATCACTCACCTGCATTGAGATGCCCTAATTTGTTTTTTTTTTTTTTTTTGAGACGGAGCCTCAAGCTATCCCCCTGGGTAGAGTGCCCTGGCATCACAGCTCATAGCAACCTCCAACTCCTGGGCTCAAGCGAGTCTCCTGCCTCAGCCTCCCAAGTAGCT
>CAUYQV010106844.1:0-26154 GCA_963574575.1 Galagoides demidoff
CATCACAGCTCATAGCAACCTCCAACTCCTGGGCTCAAGCGAGTCTCCTGCCTCCGCCACAACGCCCAGCCATTTTTTGGTTGCAGCCATCATTGTTGTTTGGCGGGCCCGGGCTGGGGATTCGAACCCACCACCTTAGGTGTACGTGGCTGGCGCCTTAGCCGATTGAGCCACAGGCGCCGAGCCCCAGCCTTAATTCTTAATTTTACACATGGTTGGCACTGGGAAGATTCCTGACCTCTGTAGGGATAAGGAAAGCAACACAAGAGAAGGTTCCCTGGATTCTCTCTCCACAGGGAGCCCACCAGAGTGTGCCCCCAGCCTCTGTGCACACAGACTCTCCCTTTATCTCAGGCCCCAGGGCAGTGTCCTCTTATCATTGCCTGGGGGCCCCTCTTCATCTCCTACTGCCTGGATAGCATTTTTCTTTAATTTTAAAAAGTCAGCTCATTCTACCCCTTGCCTCGTACTGTCTCCTTGGGGCTCTTTCAAATTCCTAATAAGAAAATCACTTCCCTCCTCTTGACCGAGACTGGAACTAAAATTCTCAGGCATGGGTAGAAACTAACGCACGTGGAATCCCCTTCCATGCAGGGGGAGGCTGCTCCCTCCCACAGGGACACCAGAAGGAAGGAGGGAGAAGGGGACGATAGGAGGGTGTTCCGGAGCATTGAAGTTTGCACAGCAAGAACTTTCTGCCGCTGAGATCCTTCTGAGTTCTGGAGTATCTCATCATTTCCTCCAAGGTGGAGCTAATGCTCTTCAAAATGATTCTTGTGCAATCTTTGTTGAAGGCTCGACACTGTGTTTCAATAATGTATCCTTTTGCTTTCTTTTCTGCAGGTGGCATATTCCTATTTGCCACCTCTGACTCCTGCCTCAACCCCATCTGCGCCCCTGAACACAGAGAATCTCCCAGTAACAGCAGTAAAAAAGAACGAAGCACCGAGATGTATGTTATGAGGGGCCGGCCTGGCAAACGTCTGAAGTGACACACGAGGCTAAATGTGATACCGTTTACATGAAATGTCCAGAATAGGCAAATCTATAGAGAAATAAAACAGATTAGTAGATTCCAGGGGTTGGGGGAAGGGATGAAAGGGGAAGAGGAGGTGACTGCTGATGGGCACGGGATGGGGGTGCCCATCTTTTGGGGGTGATGAAAATGTTCTAAAATCGATGGTGATGACGGTTGCACGGCCCTGCACATCTGCTAGAAACCCCTGAACTCTGCACTTTAACTGGGTGCATTCATGGTATGTGAATTCTATCTCAGCAGAGCTGTTACCCACAGGAACTCCTCTGGGCAAGGAGAGAGAAAGAAAGGAAGAAGTCAGTGGTGAGAGGAAATGAACATGGAGACGGAGAAATCAGAGGAAGGGACTTCTTTAAGAAATAAGAAAAGGCTTTCTTATAAAAATAGAGCTTTTCACCCAATTTCTAAGAAAAGTTGTTTCTAAAGTATGTTCTAGAAACGGTAAGAACCAGCAGGAGAGGGAAAAAGAGAGAAAATCTCAGACCGATGCTGCAAAAGTAGCAACCAGACAAAGGGCCCGGCTGGCGGCGAAGTCAACACACCAAAGTGAGCAGCCGGACACCAGGAAGCAGAGAGAAAGCCGCAGGAGGGTCGAGGAGACAGGAGAACAATTTTGAAACAAAGGTTAAATGGGACAGGGAGTTGCCTTCTTTCTCCTGCCTGCTGCTTTCCCCCCGCCCACCACCAACCTCTGCCCCCCTCCCTCGTCCCTCCCACCCTATCAGTGTCCTAATTACAGCCCTGACCCACCTGCCCACCAGGGACCACAAAGTGATCTGGAGAGCCCGTTGTCTCCCCGCTCTGATGGACAAGCAGAGGACATCGCAGCCTCAGGAACAAACACAGCGGGTTCCCAGGCCGAGGGGCCGGCCCGGCGGGAGCTTCCACCACTGCCTGTCCAGGGGCCTTGACAGAAGGCCTGGGAGCGGGACACACTCCCTGACGCCGACACTGAGCAAGCTGTAAGAGCAGGCAGCTTCTAGAAGCTTCCCCTTCCTCCTCGGCCACAGAGCTGGCCAGCGCTTGAGACTGTGAGGCAGGAAGTCCTCAACCCTTTTTTTCAGCTATGACATGTGGTCTGAGGCAAATCCTTTAAACCCAGGGCCCACTTCCCATTCTGCAGTCACACGGCAACCTTTCCTTCTGGGTGGCAAACATTATTGTCTCGGGCATTAGGAATCCCGTCCTCCAACTCTGAAACGTGAACTGGGAAGCCCAAATGTCCTGGTTTCCAAAGTCTCCAAGTCACCAAGGGAGTCTATGTCTAAGTCTCCTGATTAGATATTATAAATAGACCCCACGTGGTTGTCAAGGGGACACTCTGACAGTACTTTTTTTTTTTTTTTTTGCAGTTTTTGGCCGGGGCTGGGTTTGAACCTGCCACCTCCGGCATATGGGGCCGGCGCCTCTGAGCCACAGGCACCACCGACAGTACTTTATCAACAGCTTTGAAGAACAGCATCAGGTGCCAGAGGTGACAAGGTCATCTGCTAAGACATTTTTTTAAGAAACTCTAAATTGGCCAGGCATGGTGGCTCATGACTATAATCCTAGCACTCTGGGAAGTTAAGGTGGGAGGATCCCTTGAGCTCAGAAGTTCAAGACCAGCCTGAGCATGAGTGAGACCCTGACTCTACTAAAAAATAGAAAAACTAGCCAGGTGGACTGGCAAGTGCCTGTAGTCCCAGCTGCTAGGGAGGCTGAGGCAAGACAACTGCTTGAGCCCAGGAGTTTGAGGTTGTTATGGGCTATGTTGAGGCCATGGCACTCTACCTGGGCCACAGAGTGAGACTCTGTCAAAAAAAAAAAAAAAAAAAAAAAAGGAAAGAAAGAAAGAAACTCTAATTGTGCAAATTTGCTGTTTAAAACTAAAAATCTGCCATGAATCAAGGCTCCCTGGCGTTATGAAAACTTTTGAGAGTCCAGGAAGGCCCCGGGATGTTTTATTTGCTTGGGTTGACACGTTTCTAGGCAGGTCTATAATGACTTGTTGCCAAGAATGGGGTGGCTTCACCTACCTTTGTTCAGCTATGGGCACAGCAACTCCTTTGGGGACTAGCAGTGACCTACATGGCTTTGTAAATGGGATTTGCATTTCCGGAACTATGCACCAATCAGACCCACTAAGGCAGGTTAATGAAAAAAAAATTTTAAGTAATCACCACCATCCCACTCCTATTCCACATACCTTCTACCAAGTTCAAGGGGTAAGTTCAAAAGGGCACAAAGGAATAATTTCCTGGAGTATGATACCACCAGAGAGCGTGTATCAGGTACCTAATTGCTTATGGTTCTGTGCTAATCACTGCATAAAGAGAATTGCATGGAACTGATCTCATGCTCTCTCTGGCTGTCAAAACCTTACATAGTAAGGTAGACATCACTCACCTCAACCAACAGGTTCGGCACATGATGACAGCAGATAGGAACTTAAAACATCCCTGTGACTTGACACTGAAGCATGTATCTGGTTCGTGTGGGGCATTTTAGGGGTGGGGAGACAGAAAGGACATACCTGGTAGGAGTAGCTGTTGTGTTTCCTGGGGACACCCAAGCTCAAATGTGGATACTCCATGCACCCCTGAAAATGCACCCAACAGTCCCCCAGCAGGTACAGAAGGCCACAGGGAAGCAGGTTGCAGACAAGAGGCCTGGCTGGAGAGGGAGGAGGCAGAGGGCAAGTGGCAAGGTGTGGCCACCAGAGAACTGAGAGGCTGAGATGGCCCCACAGAGGAGACAATCTATAGGCTGTCTCAGGCCTTCTGCAGAGCTGAGACAAAGGGGAGGTTCTAGAAAACCTTGCGTTTGGTGGAAGTGCGTAAACAGAGAGACAAAAGCATTTGGACTGGAAGGCAAGGGGTGAGGTCAGGAAGGCACATTCTGCCCAGAGGAAGGGCTGACGAGTGACAGCCTCAAAGGCACACAGGAGAAGGCATCCTTAGATCTGCTCGCCAGGAGGAGGCTGCCTCAGGGAAGGTCTTGGCATCTCTGTGGGTGAATAAAAACCACAGGGAAAGGGGTCCATGAGAGCGCTAGATTGGTGCCCAGCAGCTGACTTCGGGGTACAGTCAGGCCTCATAAAATGGATTGGGGTAAGTAGTAAAACCTGACTTGGCATCATCCAGCCTCAAAAACAAAAGTAAATTCTGTCATTAAAAAGCCATCACAGGCAGCGCCCTTAGCTTAGTCGGTAGGGTGCCGGCCACATACACCAGAGCTTGCCGGTTCGAATCCTGCCCAGGCCTGCCGAACAACAATAACAACTACAACCAAAAAAAATACCCAGGCATTGTGGCAGGCACCCATAGTCCCAGCTACTTGGGAGGCTGAAACAAGAGAATCACTTAAGCTCAAGAGTTGAGGTTGCTGTGAGTCATGACACCAGGGCACTCTACCCAGGGCAACAGCTTGAGACTCTGTTTCAATTAAAAAAAAAAAAAAGCCATTACAGTAGCCAGGCATGGCGGCTCACACCTATAATACTAGCACTCTGGGAGGCTGAGGTGGGTGGATTTCGTGAGCTTAGGAGATCAGCCTAAGAAAGAAACCCTGTCTCTACTAAAAATAGAAAAATTGGCTCGGCGGCTGTGGCTCAATCGGCTAAGGCGCCAGTCATGTACACCTAAGGTGGCAGGTTCAAATCCCCAGCCCGGCCCGCCAAACAATGATGGCTGCAACCAAAAAATGGCCGAGCGTTGTGGCGGGCGCCTGTGGTCCCAGCTACTTGGGAGATGGAGACAGGAGACTAGCTTGAGCCCAGGAGTTGGAGGTTGCTATGAGCTGTGATGCCATGGCACTCAACCCAGGGGGATAGCTTGAGGCTCCGTCTCAAAAAAAATAAAAATAGAAAAATTAGCCAGGCATTGTGCTAATCCCAGCTACTCGGGAGGCTGAAGCAAGTGGATCACCAGTACCCAGGAGCTTGAGGTTGCTGTGAGCTAGGATGACGCCACCACACTCTACCCCAGGGCAACAGAGTGAGACTCTGTCTCAAAAGAAAAAGAAAGCCATCACAAAAACAACACTTTTCAGATGCGTAGGAGAGTTAAGGCCACAGGGCAAACTACTGCCCCCAAATTGGAGAGGAGATGGATACAGAGAATCACAACTGACCGTTGCAGAAACCCAAGAGCAGAAGTTGGAAAACCTGAGTGGTGATTGACTCTGTGCTGGAGCTCAGTCTGGGCACATCTCAGAGATAGACACTCCAGGGATCCGGTCACAAGGGGATCCCTGTACTTAGATGAATTCACAGTGAATACTGAAGAAAAATCTCCTCATGCTTCCAGCAGGTAGAGGGGAAAAGACCGTTTTGAAATATGGCAGAGCCCTCTGTCCTTAACCAAATCTGCCATCGGGGGAAGCTAGTTAGCCAGAGCCTAACTTACCCGGGGGAAGGGAAAAACCCAACTCCAGCCCCCTCTAGCCACCCTGTCCCCTCTAAAGGTGCGGTGACAACCCAAACTGAAAAACACCTGTTCGCCATCCAGGACACAGGTTCACCAAAGGCCAAGACCTTATCACAGGACTGTGGGCCCTTCCCCTCCACCTCAGCACCACCACACTACCAAAGGCCTATTTCCCCCAGTTCATTTTACATCACATTCACCGTTCAACAAAAAATTACAAGGCAAACTAAAAGACAAAACACAAAACAAAACAAATCTTCGGTGTAAAGAGACAGAACATACATGAGAACCAGAGTCAGATATAGCAGGGATGTTGGCGTCAACAGACCAGGAATTGATTGAAAACAAGCAGGAGTGACGTGCTAAGGCCACTAACAGAAAAAATAGACGACATACAAGATCAGATGGCAGCGTAGGCAGGAGAGATGGAAATTCTATGGAACTGCCCAGAAGAAATGCTGGAGGCCAAAACCACAGTAACAGAAATGAGGAAGGTCCTTGAGGGACTCATGAGTAGGCAATCGCTGAGCTTGTGGATATGACATCAGAACCCGCCCACACTGAAAAAGCAAAGAGAAAAAAAGACAGAAAGAGTCATCCTGTGTCCTGGTCCATGACTATGAGCTTTCCAAACCATTTTATTTAATTTCATTTATTTTTTGAGACAGTCTCACTCTACCACCCTGGCTAGAGTACAGTAGTGTCATCGCAGCTCACTGACTCCAAACTCCTGGGTTCAAGCAGTTCTCCTACCTCAGCCTCCTAAATAGCCTCATCGCAGCTCACAGTGACCTCAAACTCCTGGGCTCACACAATCCTCCTTCCTCAGCCTCCTGAATAGCCTCATCACAGCTCACTGACCTCAAACTCCTGGGCTCAAGAGATCCCCCTGCCTCGGCCTCCTGTATAGCCTCATCGCAGTTCACAGTGACCTCAAACTCCTGGGCTCAAGCAATCCTTCTACTTCAGCCTCCTGAGTAGCCTCATCACAGCTCACTGTGACTTCAAACTCCTGGGCTCAAGCAATCCTCCTGCCTTAGCCTCCCAAGTAGCTGGGACTACAGGAACCCACCATAACATCCTCCTAGTGCACAACAAGCTTTAAAGGGAGTTTTTGTATTTACCAGGGCCAGCTTTTTTTTTTTTTTTAGACAGAGTCTCACTTTATTACCCTTGGTAGAGTGCAGTGGCATTATAGCTCACAGCAACCTCCAACTCCTGGGTTTAGGTGATTGTCTTGCCTCAGCCTCCCAAGTAGCTGGGACGACAGGCACCTGCCACAATGCCCGGCTATTTTTTTGTTGCAGTTTGGCCAGGGCTGGGATCGAACCCACCACTCTCAGTATATGGGGCCGGCACCGTACCCACTGAGCCACAGGTGCCACCCAGAGCTGACTTTTTAAAAATAAGAATGTATTCACATGTTACATGTGCAATTAAAAATGAATTTTAAGAGAATGGGGAAAGGGAATAAAAACACCTGTTTTCATGAGACAGACAAATAAATAGCTAGAACTGACTGAGAGACGGTATGCTGGGAAGGATGGAACTTCTTCCAAAAAGGATTCGGCCAGTCCTCTCTCTCCCTTCTACTTCCAGAATTTACTAGCTATTTAACACTCGCATCTCGTATGTGTCTGTTAGCTGAGTGGCCCCAGCGATCTGTTCCTGCTACTGCTATCCCCAGCCCCTCTGAATGAGGAATACACACACCTAGGGACAATTATTCTGGGAAGTAAATAGCCAAGAAGCTCCCTGAGATGTGAGCATTTGTAGTTCAAAAACTCAATGTCAGATCATTTATCTTGGCCTCCTTCCAAGGTAGTTTCATTGAGCAAAGAACACACACCACCACATGATTACACAACCCAACCGTAGTGGGTCCGTGGTATCTGTGGTTTTACACAGAGACTCTGAGACATTTTGAGTTCGCTGACTTGGTGTCTTTTCACAAGCCGCCCACACCAGAAATTGTGAAAGCAGCATCTTCTGGGCCTACAAACTGGCAGACACAGAAAATAACCCTGGGTCAGACTGAAAAAACAAACAAACAAAAATAAATCAGGGCGCTGGGGAGAAGAAACCTGGAAAGAAGAAATAATGGCGTGGGGGGTTAAGTATCATCTTTCTGAGAAGTTTCACCTTCATACTTGACTCTTCCATCTTTTTTTCCCCCAGATGAGAGGTTCAAATGGTAAAGCCTGAAAAAGCCCTTTATCCCCAGAGAATGCTTGGCATGAAATATCGACCACATGAGCTCTTATTTTCTTTAGAGAGAACCAAAGCAATATTCTTCATCTTGGTCCAGCTAACAGGAAGGTTTAAAAAATATCTTGCTGGGGAAGATCATAGACACAAGTGCGTAGGGCCAAACACCATCACGCTCGTTAATTTAATGAAGGGGGACCTTGTATAGTGGTTCATATTCAGGAACCAAGTACACTTAAAATGGTATCAAGGTCTTGATTTTATTGAAATTATAATAAGAGGGCGGCACCCGTAGTTCAGTGGGTAGGGCGTCAGCCACCTACAGCAAAGCTGGCAGGTTCAAACATGGCCGGGGCCAGCAAAAACAAAAATGACAACCGCAACAGCAACAAAAAAATAGCCGGCACCTGTAGTCCCAGCTACTTGAGAGGCTGCGGCAAGAGAATCGCTTAAGCCCAAGAGTTGGAGGTTGCTGTGAGCTGTGATGCCACAGCCCTCTATCCAGGGCGACATAGTGAGACTCTGTCTCATAAAAAAGAAAAATTATAATAATAATTATATAAAAAAGAAAAATTATAAATTTTAGGTCTTCTTGTAACAACTGGAAAAACGTGTTTTGTACGTACTTCTAATGTACCAACAGTGACCTACCCTTTGTAGGTTCTTGGTAAATGAAATAAAACCCAAGCAAAAAATCTGTGGTTTTAGCATTAAATATAGATAAGAGACACATCCACACATGTGTGTATGTATTGTGCTATATTATTACATATTTCTGTGTTTGGAGTTTTTCAGAATAAAAAATTGGGTAAGATTCTGTTGCTTCTTTCACATCATTCTTTATAAACACCTTGTTCAGACCTTCTCTGGCTTCTAACGACTTCCCAGCAGGTTCCTCTGACTTGTCCTGACTCCCCTTTGCTGCCCACTCTATTTATAGCAGTCAAGTGATTCTCCCAAAACAAAGCTTTTATCTCGCCACTCCCCTGCCAGACCTCCTCCTGGCTCACACAGAAAGTCCACACTGGTCCTCAGCATCCAGACCCTCCCTCCCTCCTAGGTCTCTGTGACTCATGGGCTGGCCATCCCACCAGTGCTTGATTTTTCTCTTCTGCACCTCTGCCCAGGAATACTCTTCCCTGTGGTCTTTGCTTGTCTAAATTTGACCTGTCCATGTTCCATCCAGAGTCTTTTTTTTTTTTTTGAGACAGAGTTTCACTATATCACCCTCGGTAGAGTGCCCATGGCATCACAGCATCACAGGTCACAGAAATCTCAAACTCCTGGGTTTAAGCAATTCTGTTGCCTTAGCCTCCTGGGTAGCTGGGACTATAGGCGCCCACCATGATACTCAGCTAATTTTTGGTGCAGTTATCATTGTTGTTCAGTTGGCACAGGCCAGGTTCGAACCCACCGGCCTCAGTGCATGTGGCTGGCGCCCTACCCACTGAGTTACGGCCACCACCAGAATGTTGAGATTATAGGTGTGAACCACCTTGCCCAGTGGGGATGCAATTTTAAATAGTTTAATCAGGGAGGCTTCATGGAGAGGGAACATGTAAAGAAAGACTTAAAGGAGATAAGAGAGCTGGCGCTGAAGACAGTGGAGGGCACGGTGGCTCATGCCTGTAATCCTAGCACCTGGGAGGCTGAGGTATGTGGATTACCTGAGTTCACAGGATGTAGACCAGCCTGAGCCAGAGTGAGGTCCTGTCTCTAAAAATAGCTAGATGTTGTGGCAGGTGCCTGTAGTCCCAGCTACTTGGGAGTCTAAGGCAAGAGAATCGCTTAAGTCCAGGAGTCTGAGGTTGCTGTGAGCTATGATGCTACAGTACTTTACCAAGGGTGACAAAGTGAGACTCTGTTTTAAAAGAAAGAAAAGAAAAGAAGGAAAGACAGACAGACAGACTCCATTCTAAACCTTTGATGGAGGATCGGCGTCTGTAGTTCAAAAGGCTAAGGTGCCAGCCACATACACCAGATCTGGTGGGTTTGAATCCAACCCAGGCCTACAAAACAACAATGACAACTATGACCAAAAAATAGCCAGGTATTGTGGTGGGCACCTGTAGTCCCAGCTACTCGGGAGGCTGAGGCAAGAGAATCGCCTAAGCCCAGGATTTGGAGGTTTGCTGTGAGCTGTGATGCCACAGCACTCTACTGAGGGTGATAAAATGAGACTCTATCTCTACAAAAAATAAATAAACAAACCTCTGATGGAAACCAGTTCAGTCAGTGGGTGGAACAAAGAAGGAAGGGAAGAGGCTGAGGAGAAGGACGGAGGGAACACCAAGGTCTTTCGGAGCAATGGGTGACTCACCCATGGGGAACTTGGCAACAGGAAGTTCAGCTTTGTTTTCCCCAGAACCCAAGGAGACCTCCATGCTGGGAGGCAACCTGCGTCAGGGGAAGCCTCTGAAAAGTGAAAACAAGGAGGCATGGTCCAGGGCGGAGATCTGCACATTTCAACCTAAAAACACAAGCAATAAATCATGTTTACCACCCTGGGGAAGTCACTATGGAGAGGGGGAGACAGATAAAAGATAAATATGCAGAAACAAAACCAGGATCTCATCTGCCCGGATTCTGGTTTATTATCATCCGGCTAGGCGTACACTTCAAAAACCACGACCAGCAAAGTCGCCCAACCGGAAACACCTTGTCACCTTAATTAGACTAAAATACTCTCTTGGCCATAATAGAGAAACAGTGATTTTTCTAACTAGAAAGAAAAAAGAAAAACCACCTTTTTCTTCAGGATCTACATTTCTTTACACAGATTAAGGCAGGCAGGTTTTCTTTACCCTGACAGTGTTTTGGTCTTCTGGGGAACATAATTACTTCAGGGTAATTCTAGCCAAAAGCACAGAGAGCTTTCACTCATCTCCTCCTCCGTTTGGGGCTCTGGGCTGTGTGCTGAGAGTACAGTGGTGCTCGAGACAGTCAAGGTCCCTGCCTTCAGGAAGCTTACGGTCTAGGGAGGGACACAGGCATTAAAAGAGAATTTCACAAATAAATATTTGGATTACAGCTACAGGAATATACAAAAGAAGTTGAGAGAGACTTGGCTAGTCATGGGGGCGAAGGGACAGTGGGTCAGGCTTCCTTTCTTAGAGACAGGGTCTTGCTCTGTCATCCAGGCTGGAGTGCAGTAGTGAGATCATAGCTCACTGCAGCCTTGACCTTCCAGACTCCAGTAATCCTCCTGCCTCAGCCTCCTGGGCAGCTGGAACTACGGGCACGCACCACCACACTCAGCTGATTTTTCTATTTTGTGTATACGTGAGGTCTCACTGTGTTTTCCAGGCTTGTCTCAAACTCCTGGCCTCAAGGGGTCCTCCTACCTCAGCTTCACAAAGCACTGGGATTATAGGTGTGAGCTACTGTACCCAGTCAGGAAAACATTGCTTTGATTGCGGTGTGGGGGAGAGATAGGGATGGGCAAATCCAAAGAACCCTGCAGAGAAGTAACATCTAAGTTAAGGCATATGGATAAAGCAGGGTTCAGTTATTCGGGGAGTAATAAAGGGCATTCCAGATGAAAGGAATGTCATTAGCAGAAAAGTCAAAATGGAAGTCAAGGATATTCACTGACTTAATTATCTTGACTAGTGCACAGGTCATGCCAAGGGGAAAGGGACATACATTGATCATGGCAAGGTGACCGGGACAGATCAGAGTCTGTAATACCAGGGCAAGGTACCTACATACCCACTAAGGATGAGAATGCGATGGTTTCTTTGAGCAGGTGAATGATACATGAGGTCTCTTGGAAAGCTGACTACCTATGTCTGCTGGAGAGAATGCCAGTAGGACAGAGAGCCCTCGGAAGAAACTCCTAAAACCCCAAATCAGAAGAGGTGGTGGAGATTCAAGAGACTTATCCAAGGTCTGATCAACAGGACTCACCAACTGCTCAGACCTGGAGAGAGAAGGGAGGAGGGGTGGGATAGGACACCACAGTTCTGCCCAGGTAGTTAAGTGCAGAGCAGTGATCCTGACCAGGACAGGGGACTCAGGAAGAGGAGGGAAATCTGGGTTTATTTCAGGGAGAAGTAGGAAGGGAGAAGAGAGGGAAGACAAAGTACAAGTTAGACCAGGTGAATGGGAGGGTCTCACACAGCAAGCACATCCAGGCAGGGTGCCCAGCAGGGAGCTCAGACTCATGGGTCTGGGACCCAGAAGATTGGGTCCAAAATACAGACTTAGAGGCCAGGCACAATGCCTCACACCTGTAATCCTAGCACTCTGGGAGGCAGGGGCGGGTGGCTTGCTGGAGCTCAGGAATTCAAGAGCAGCCTGAGCCAGAGCAAGACCCTGTCTCTACTAAAAGTATAAAAAACTGAGGCAAGAGGATCACTTGAGCCCGAGAGTTGGAGGTTGCTATGAGCTATAATGTCACCATGGCACTCTACCCAGGGCATAGCTTGAGACGCTGTCTCAAAAAAAAAAAGGTTCAGCGCCCGTAGCACAGTGGTTGCAGCACTGGCCACATACACCAAGGGTGGCAGGTTTGAACCGGGCCTGGGCCAGCTAGACAGCAATGACAACTGCAACAAAAAATACCTGGGCACATTAGCGGCCCCTATAGTCCCAGCTACTTGGGAGACTGAGGCATGAGAGTCACTTAAGCCCAGGAGTTTGAAGTTGCTATGAGCTGTGACGCCATGGCACTCTACTGAGGGGGACACAGGGAAACTCTGTCTCAAAATTAAAAAAAATTAACTAAAGAAAAAAAATATAGATACATTTAGGAGTCACAATTAAAGCTATAATGTTCTCAGTCTTTGGGATTTCAAAATTTATTTATTTATTTATTTATTTATTTTGAGATGGAGCCTCAAGCTATCCCCCTGGGCTCAAGAGAGTCCCCTGCCTCCGCCTCCCAAGTAACTGGGACCACAGGCACCCGCCACAACGCCTGGCCATATTTTGGTTGCAGCCATCATTGTTGTTTGGCGGGCCCGGGCTGGGGATTCGAACCCACCACCTTAGGTGTACGTGGCTGGCGCCTTAGCCGATTGAGCCACAGGCGCCGAGCCAATTTCAAAATTTATTGATAGCAATATTATTCCCATAGAAGGGCACTTTGTATGTTTAATTTTTTTGTATGTTAAATGCTACCATTGACTATCACCATTATTTCACAAAGGAGCAGACATTGTAATTCCCCAAAACTATCACAGCCATCATCCTAGGAGAACGAAGTTTAAATCCAACAGGCTCAGGCCTGTGAATAATTCCCTCCCTCATCTCCATGTCTCTCAGTTTACTGCAAACCTGAGAAACTTGTGTCCCACGGATCAGTTGGTTTGCCTTTAACCACCAAGGACAGGAGATGTGGAGGCAGCTGAAACTGTGAGCTACGATGAAGAGCCTTGGCAAAGGACTGGGTTTTGCTGATGTGTGATGTGTGCTTTTTTGCACAAAGTTGTTTTGTTTTGTTTTGGTTTTTGTTTGAGACAGAGTCACACTCTATTACCCTGGCTAGAGTGCTGTGGTGTCACAGCTCACAGCAACCTCAAGCTCTTGGGGCTCAAGAGATCCTCTTGTCTCAGCCTCCTGAGTAGCTGGGACCACAGGGACCCACCAAATGTTCAGCGAGGTTTTCTAATTTTAGTAGAGACAGGGTCTTGCTCTTGCTCAGACTGGTCTCAAACTCCTAAGCTCAGGTGATCCACCACCTCTGCCTCCCTCTCAGAGTGCTAGGATTGCAGGTTTGAGTCATCGTACCTGGACTTTTGAACAAATTTTTGAGGGAAAAAATAAGAATGCACATTATGGGCGGTGCCTGTGGCTCAAGGAGGAGGGCGCAGGCCCCATATACTGGGGGTGTATATGGCCCCGGCCAAAACCACAAAAAAAAAAAAAAAGGATGCACATTATATGTGGGTGGTATTAATTCTATATCTATAGAAATGTTTTTAATGCTATAAAATATGGAATTTATGCTTTTGCATTAAGAGTGTACCTCTTTAAAATTCCTTTATAATATAAAAACAAGAATCTAAATATAAAAAAAAATTCAAATTAAAAAATTTAACAAAGTATTCTTTTCCTGAAACTTCGGGCAAAAAAAAGATGGGTGTTCATTTACACATGGGAACACATTATACACAGGAAAATACGGTATTTAGAGTTCATGGGGAGAAGGGAACCTCATGGTAGGGTTCCCTCATAGTAGAGTTCATGGGGAGAAGGGAACCCCAGGGTAGGGAGGGAGAAGCTGTGAGGAAATCAGTAAAAACCAAGAACAAGGATGGCGCCTGTGGCTCAAGGAGTAGGGCGCTGGCCCCATATGCCAAGGATGGTGGGTTCAAACCTAGCCCCGGCCAAAAGAAAAAAGAAAAAAAAAAACCAAGAACAAAAAAACAGAAATAAGAAGGATTCTTCCACCTTTCAACTGCAATCTGACAAAGTCTTACTCAACGTCCTTGCTTTGGTAGAGAAGGGATTTTGATCCGGGTGGCAAGGAGGTAGCCAAGTGACCCCAGGCACCAGAGGGAAGATTTGCAGCAAAGCCACAGACGGGAAGAACAGTCGGCAAACCACGGCAGGATCTGTCCCTCCTGCTGTCTGGTTTTTGTGTAACGCGTGGGCTGAAAACACTTTTATATCTTTAAATGATTCGGAAAAAAAATTCAAGAGCAGAACGCTATTTCATGACATGAGAAAGATGTTTGAAATTCAAATTTTAGTGTCCATAAATAGTTGTGTTGGAGTGGCAGTCACCCCTCAGGCGTTTCCACACTGCCTGTCGCTTCTTTCAGACAGAGTTGAGTCATCGTGAAAGAGACTGTGTGTCCACTGAGTCTAAAATATTTACAATCTGGCCATTTACAGAAAAAAAAAAAAATCTGCCAAGCCTCAGACTGGAAGCTGGAGGGGAGGGAGTGGGCTTGTTACAAACCCAGGAAAGGAGCAATGAGGGAGAGCTGTGGAGGGGAACGCCTTCCCACCTTCCTCCCAGACAGGGCTCAGGGGACCGGCTCTCTGCACAGGAGGCCCCATGGTACCAATGCCATGTTGTTCGGTGGCCTGGGGGAGGGGGGCAGAGACTGGCAAACTGTGGCACCTGTGGGCATGTCACTTATAAATGCACATTTAGATTTGTATTACAGTTTTTGGTTTATTTTTGTGTTTGTGCGCCTTCCTATTAACTTTGAAAGTGCCCCTTGAAGCAAAAATGTCCCCTGCCAATGAGAGCTTGACTTCCCTCCCCGGTCCGAGGGAACTGATCACTGGGGCAGTGACATTTTCCTACAATGCTGCTCATTCTTTTGCTCCTGAAACTGCAAACCCTGGGATCAAATGGTACAGTCTGCACATATCCAAGAGGGGAGGGCATGCCACCAGTGGTGCCCAGAAACAAAGGCAACGTATAACTTCAAAACCCTGTCACACAATCTGGACCCACCACAGGGCAGATGGAACTCTGGATTGTTTGATTCTATCAGCGGAACAGAGGAAGGAAATGTTTTAAAATGCGATTATGTTATTTTCCCCAGTTCTTATTATGAAACCTTCCTGAAATGAACTTTAAATATTGGCCGCTCCTTTTATGGCGATGAATGGGATCCAGCCGTCAGCAGAGTTGCAGGAAGTGGCTCGCTGGGGAAAGTGCAGGGAAGCAGAGGTTGGGATGAATCTGGATCCCCGTGGGGTCCTTTGGTTGGGTGAAAATAATCAGGCTTTAAAACACAGCTGCTCAAGTTGGGAAGGAACACGGTGTCTTGAAAAAGCTTTGTGTTCCACATGCACATTAATTAAAGGGTCTTTTCCCAGTAATTGTGATGAATTACAGTTTTTCTGTATCCTTCACCCTCAATGAGAAAAATGATTGACAACTAATTATTGTTTAGAGAAGGAAAAAAGGATCCTGGAAGTTATGAAAATTTCTCCAGAATAAAGCCGTGCAGTGATCCCTCATAATGCTAAGCTTGCTAGACAGAATTTTCCAAAGGAAGCTGTTTGTATCATTCAGCCCCAAATCTTGCTGAATAATTAAAAATGCCTGCCTCACCAATGTCCTCGAGCCAAACAACTGTCCAAGCAGGATGATACGGTGACCTCTGTATTTGTTCACTTATCTCCTCTGCCTGGGATCTTCCCCCACGGACCTTGCAATGTTGGGGTTTTTTCTGACCCTCCGAGTGTGAGATCTGACTGCTCACCTGACGTGGCCTCTGGGCAGTCTCGGGATTCCTGAAATTGAATGGTCTTCCCACCCTCCTCCCAGTCGTCACCATCTCTGTAAACGGCACCAACGTCCATCTGCTCATGCAGCCGGAGCCCAGGATCCATCTCCCATCCTTCTCGTTCTCCCACCTCCTACATCTGCTCCCCCAGTATTCTCTCACATCTGACAGTTTCCCTCCATACCCACTGTGGCTACCATGGCCCAGCCGCCTAGGGAGACCCTCCTTTCTTCTGAGCTCACAGCCACTAACAGACCATTCCCTACAGAGTCAAAATGAGTGACTTCCGGAGGAGTGAATGGGACCATACCATCACCCTGCTTCAGGTCCCTCGGGGACTCCCCCAGCACTGAGAATAGCATTCAAACCCTTCCCCGCAGCCTACGACCCCTGCACGGGCTGCTCTGGCTGTGTCTCTGGCTTCCTCTCAACACTTCTGTCCTCACTCAGGGCTCCAGCCATGCTGGTGCGCCATGGTCTCCGAATACTCTTTCCTATTCTTCCCCACTTCTGAGTCTCTGTGTTTTGGGTTCCCTCTGCCAGAAATGTTATTCCTTCACCTGCTGGCGTCACAGACCTCCATTCTAGATACACATTGCACAGAACCAGCATCCTTTTTCTAATTATCAGGGTCTGGAGCCTACCTAGCTGTCACTACTGTAATTAAGTATCCCCCATGCCCCTAAACAACACCCTGCATCTCTACGTTCTGAGCCCCTTGAGAAATAAGGCAGAAAGAACGAGCTCATCACCTCTGTTGAACCACTGACAAAACCGATACTGGAGAATGTAGCATAGATGTCTGCAAACAAAGTAGCTTCAAAGTCTAACCCTAGACTCAAAAAGACTGACCCACCTCATTAGAGGCCATGCAGTCAGTGCCGGGCAGACTCCTCATGGGGGGCTTAGGAGGTCTTCCTGCAGCCCTCCCAGCACCCCCACTTGCCTTCCACCATAGACCCCTCGGCCCTGTATTTATGTGCCTCCCCCGTCAGCCCATGAACTTCTAAAGGGCAGACAGGTTAAATAAAGAGCAGAGAGAAGAGGCTCGGTGCCTGTAGCTTAGCGGCTAGGACGCCAGCCACGTACACCAGAGCTGGCAGGTTCAAATCTAGCTAGGACCTGCCAAACAACAATGACAACTACAACCAAAAAATAGCCCGGTGTTATAGTGGGCACCTATAGCTACATGGGAGGCTGAGACAAGAGAATTGCTTAAGCCCAAGAGTTGGAGGTTGCTGTGAGCTGTGACGTCAAAGCACTCTACCCAGGGCAACACAGTAAGACTCTGTCTCAAAAAAAAAAAATCAGAATTTTTGGGGCAGCGCCTGTGGCTCAAAAGGGTAGGGCATCGGCCCCATATGCTGGAGGTGGCGAGTTCAAACCCAGCCCTGGCTAAAAAAAAGAAAAAAGAGCAGAGAGAAGAAATACTATGGGGACAGTTGTCATGTGTGACTCTGAGGTGTTTTATTGCTGCATGAAAGGATGACGCCATTGGAAATGGAATCCCAGCTAGGGTGGTGCTTTCGTTTTTTGAGACAGAGTCTAACTCAGTCACCCTGGGTTTGAGTGCTATGGCATCATAGCTCATAGCAACCTTAAACTCTTGGACTCAAGTGATTCTCTTGCCTCAGCCTCCTAAGCTGCTAGGACTATAGGCATCAGCCACAATGCCCTACCAGTTATTTTTAGAGATGGGGTCTTGCTCTTGCTCAGGCTGGTCTCGAACTTCTGAGCTCAAGCAATCCGCCCACCTCGGCCTCCCAGAGTGCTGGGATTACAGGCATAGGGTGGGACCTGCAACACAATGTAGCCAGCTCTGAGGGTCCCAGCAGGGCTGGGTGGGCACAGAAGGCCCCCTTCCAGAGAGATCTGTCTCTCTCTGGCCTCAGCTAGAGGGTAACATGCCCCAGAAAATTCTGCCCTCCCCACTCAGAAGCCACAGCCCTTCGGGTGACTCTTCCTTTTTTATCTAAAGACAGAAGAAGTGTCTGCCCATGACTTCAGGGTTAAATGAGTCCATCGATGTGGCAATAACTTTGACTTCCTGGTGACAGAATGGGCCCCCAGACATGAAATTGGTCTTGTTTTAAAACCAGTGCAAGCTTCCCTGGAAGCGTCTCTCTTCCAAGGAGACGTAAGCCGCCCCCACATAACACATATGTGGTGCTAATCGCCGCATGGGCATTTCTGAGAAAGTGGTATAATCACTACTTATAATGCACAATCTGTCTCTGTGATAACTCACGCTAGCATTTATATTCTTCGCGAAGGGTACTATTTAAGCCTGAAGCGCTGTGGAGAGCCAGGAGGAACCTGCTTACATGGAGGGCAGGCAGCCCACGGGGCGTCTAGCCTACCAGATTGAGAACAGCAGGAGGCGGAGTTACTGTATTAAGTCACATACAGATGGGAAGTGCACTGCTTTGAGGACAGAATCACAGGGCTGTGGAGAGCCAGAGCAGATGCCCCAGGAACAGAGAAAACTGTAGCCCCACTCTGGGGACAAGGGACTCATCAAGGAGGGAGCACTGTCTATTGCTGCTAAGAAAGACTCCCCTGGAGCTCAGGCCATATATGGATCTCTGTAGGTAAATTGTACAACCCTAAAAGAACCACACTGCGCCACCGTGTTCCACTGAGACGTCCAGCCATGTTGTGTTGGTTGGGGCTTCTTCCTTTTAAAGAGGGCTTGGTGGCCAGGCACAGTGGCAGACACTTGTAATCCAAGCACTCTTCAAGGCCCAGGCAGGAGGATCACTTGAGCTCAGGAGTTTGAGACCAGCCTGAGCAAAAATGAGACCCTATCTTTTTTTTTTTTTTTTTTGAGACAGAGCCTCAAGCCATCGCCCTAGGTAGAGTACCGTGGCTTCTCAGCTCACAGCAACCCCCAGCTCCTGGGCTCAAGCAATTCTCTTGCCTCCGCCTCCCAAGTAGCTGGGACTACAGGCGCCCACCACAATGCCAGGCTATTTTTTGGTTGCAGCCATCATTGTTGTTTGGCAGGCCCAGGCTGGATTTGATCCCGCCAGCTCAGGAGTATGTGGCTGGTGCCTTAGCCGCTTGAACCACAGGCACTGAGCCATACCCTATCTTTCTTAAAAATAGAAAAACCAGCCAGGTGTCATGGCAGGCACCTGTAGTCCCAGCTACTTGGGAGGCTGAGGCAGGAGGACCGCTTGAGCCCCAGAGTTTGAGGTTGCTATGAGTTTTGACGCCACAGTACCCTCCCTAGGGTGACAGAGTAAGACCCTGTCTGAAAAAAAAAAAAAAAAAAGTAAGGCCAAGCACAGTGGCTCACGCCTGTAATCCCAGAACTCTGGGAGGCCAAGGAGGGAGGATTGCTTGAGCTCAGGAGTTCTAGGCCAGCCTGAGCAAATCAAGACCCGGTGCTACTAAAAATAAAAAAAACTAGCCAGTTGTTGTAGATGTAGTCCCAGCTACTAGGCTGAAACAAGTGGATCGCTTGAGCCCAAGAGTTTGAGGCTGCTGTGAGCTATGATGCTATAGCACTTTACCTAGGGTGACAAATGGAGACTCTGTCTCAAGAAAAATAAATAAATAAATAAATAAATAAATAAAGAGGCATTGGTGTCCATGCTGACCTTCAACCTCAACTGTCCCACAAAGGAAGGGATGGAGGGTATTAACCTGAGTCAATGCCACTTATAGGTGGGACCCTGCCTCTAAAACCATATTAAAATGGTACGTTAAATTCACATCTCTTTCCCTCTCTGTCTCTCTCACACACACACGGACACTGGGAGGGGTGTAGACATCAAGACATCACCCGGCCACCAGCCCAGGCAGAGTCTGTGTTGTATACACAGTCGGCGTTAAGTAAATGCATAGGTGGGTGGCAACACACAGAAAAGCAGAAATGACACCACGTCTGCAGGAAGAGCTTCGGTTCCCCTTTCAACGTGAACTTGCTGCTGGCAGAGCCGTCCCTGCCCCTGTTGGGGACCCCTGGGAACATGGGGAGAAGACCCTGAACAGAAGAGGACAGGAAGTGAGACATGAGGGGCTGAGGATGTAGAGAACTCAGGACCCCCAGGGTCCCACATGTCCCCAGATCCTGCATGGGGGCGCCTGGTAAGCCCTCTGTCACGTTTGTGTAGAAATCCAGAAGCCACCTCATTGTGGAACCCTCCAGCGTTGAAAGCCCCTCTGCTCTGTGACCCAGAATCGTGTGGCTATGGAGAGCCAGGGCGGATGCCCTGCCCCACGGTGTGCTGGAACAAGAAGGAGTCTGCTTTTAGATCCCACACCTGCTTGACCAGAAACAGGGCTTTGAGGGCCAGCTGGATGGTGCCGGCGAGGGCTGGGCCACTGGGGTGGCCTCACCCAGCCACTAGCACAAACCACTTCCAAGCTGGATCTGCCAGCCGGGTCCCTTCACTGTGGGCGCCCGACGCCCTGTGAAACCTGGGTGCTGACTGCTCCCTCTTGAACGGGAGAGGAGGGGTCGCATTCACTGGAGGAGGCAGCTTCCTAGCACCTGTCTGATCTTATGAGTCACCGCTTCTCCCCTGCCAAGTCTTTCCGGACTAGGTGGCTCCAGCTGCCCGCAGGTGCTCCTGATGCAATCAGGACTGGAGAACTCCAGGTCCTGGGCCTCTGGGTAGAAAAGCCCCCTGTTCTTTGCCTCTGCCCCCCCAGGCAGGACCTACCCCAAAGCCCCAGAGGCCGCTGGGGCCTGTTTCCAAGGTCTATTTGTAAATATCTCTAGGGAAGTGGTTTCTGCGTGCTCTGCAGGGTGAGGCTGTGAACTGAAGATACTTCATTTGTTCTGGGCTGAAAACAAAATTTGGGGCCGCTCAACCTGTCCTCACCACGCCAGGGGCATTAACAGGCCCCTGGAACTATAATTACGCCGGCCAGTTGGACTGGTTGAGGAAGTGCAAGGCTTCCCCTGCAGCTGGGGTGGCTGCCAAACCCAGGCTTCTTGGGACTGCCCCTGAATATCTCGGTCTGACTTCCAAAGCACTGGATTTGTTGTATGAGTCACAGTCCAATTAAAATAAAAGTGTCCAAGGAGAAGGAATCAAAGCAAGAGACAGGAAAACCGCGTGGACACCCATACAAGGCAAGCGTTTATGAGACAGGCCTGGCTTACTCTAAAAGACGCCGACATGAAACTTCAATTCACAACACTTGAATGTTCCATGAATAGAATGGAGGCAATTATTATACTCATTGCAGAAAGTGAATCATGTCATTTACCAAAAAAAAAAAAAAAAAAAAAATTCATGAGAAATTTCTTTTTGATGGCACCTATAATGAATTTTAAATACAGTCTGTGAGTTGACCACCCGAGGGACTGTAACAAACCTGTCAACATATGGACCTGGTCAACATAAGGAACTAGGCCTACTGTGCTGATATGTACAGGTGGTGCCTGTCTGGTCTATGAAAATTGGGTCAACTTAAGGTCGTGGTCAGTGTAGGGAGGGGGTCAGCTGTGGAGGTTCTACTTCTATTGCCAGATCGCCAGAAATCGGCTTTACGTACAACATATTCTGAGTCCCCTCTTGGGTGGGCTCTGAAGCCATCGAGCTTGGAAAACACCAAACGCTTTCATAATTCTGAGTAATATGAAGCACACATTTGGCATGAAAGAACATGGAATATAAACACCGGCTCATCAAAGCACTTTGAACGTCTTCAAAAGGAAAGAAAACAAGACGGTCCTGGAGCCAAACATGGTAACCAAGCTACCTCATGGAAGTGGGTACCTGAAGGGGTTCGGAGCCAGTGTGGCTGTGCCCCTGGGCTCTTCCCTTTTTGTAACTGAACAAGCCAGAGGTGGGCGTTGGGTTCACCACAGCTCTGTCGCCCGGGCTGGAGTGCAGTGGTGCGATCATAGCTCGTGGCAGCCTCAACACCTGGGCTCAGGCAATCCTCCTGCTTCAGCCTCCTGAGTATTTGGGACTACAGATGCTGCACACCTGGCTTTATTTATTTATTTATTTATTTTTTGGTAGAGTCAGGGTCTCACTATGTTGCTCAGGCTGTTCTCCAACTCCTGGCCTCAAATAATCCTCCCATCTCAGCCTTCCAAAGTGCCGAGACTACAGGTGTGAGCCTCATGCCCTAATCTTTTTTTAAAAATCACTTTATTGAGGTATGATTGGCAGGTAAAAACTGTACATATTTAATGTCTCAACGCCTTGGGGGATAAGAATACACCTGTGAAGGCATCACCACACATCCATCACCTCCTAAAGTTGCCTCCTGACCCCTTTATTGTTATTTGTGTGTGTGTGTTGAAAACACAACCTAAGGTCTACCCTATTCACAGATTTTAAGTATATGCTATAGCTTGGCTAGCTGTAGGCACTATGCTGTATAGGAAATCTATAGAACTTATTTATCTCACACAACTGAACTTTGCCCCATTTAACCATCACGTCCCTATTTCCCCCCCACCACGCTATTGTTCGCTTCTGCTTTTGTGAACTTGACTGTTTTGGTCTCCATATGTCAGTGAGTCTTACTTTGATCTTGTATTTAAAGCAAGGTGATCCTTAGCACGAGTCCAAGAAGAGGTATATGGAGTCCGTGTGTGCCCCCGTTCCTGGTCACCCTCTTTTCCATGTCTGGCCCAGACCTGGACCCTCCCAGGGCCAAGCTGTAAAGTGGCTAAAGCGACTGTCAGTATCTCAGCTGCCATCCCTCGTCTCGGCCCGCCTCACCCTCTCCTTCCAGCTGGCTCCAGCCCAGCCCTGTGCCCCCCTCGAGCACAGGCTTGGAGGAAGAATGCTGTGGGCTGTACTACTCTGGGTGGCACCCGTGTCTTGCAGGTCAACCAAAGCCTTAAGGAAAAGGAATGTGCTCTAACTGGAATTGCAGAAGTCAGGGGAAGAGGAGGTATTGGGGAAGGCGGGGTGGAGAGGAATGCTGCAGACAGGCCCATGAAGTCACACCAAGGAGGTGCCACCACCATGAGCCACCCACAAGACCAGGCTGGGCACGGTGAGACAGACCAGTTGTTCAGGAGAAACCACAGCTCAATGTCATGGATCCTTCTCTTTAAGCTCCTTAGATCAACTACTGAAGTGGTGGACAAGAATGACCCAGGGGCTGCTGACTCTTCTCGTGTGGCCTGTGTTGCTCTGTGCTGGGGAGATGGGGCTCTGGCTTCCAGAAGAGAAGCCTCCCCTCCAAAGGGGATCCATACGCAGGGTTGAAGAAAGTATCTGGGACAGAAAATGGCACCAGCGACCTCTGATTGTGCCCATGTAGGCAGATGTTCTGGGCATGGAAGTGGGTACCTGAAGGGGTACGGAGCCAGTGCGGCTGTGCCCCTGGGTTCTTCCCTTTTTGTAACTGAACAAGCTAGAGGTGGGCGTTGGGTTCACCACAGCTCTGTGGCCCAGGCTGGAGTGCAGTGGTGCGATCATAGCTCGTGGCAGCCTCAACACCTGGGTTCAGGCAATCCTCCTGCTTCAGCCTCCTGAGTATTTGGGACCACAGATGCTGCACACCTGGCTTTATTTATTTATTTATTGATTGATTGTAGAGTCAGGGTCTCACTATGTTGCTCAGGCTGTTCTCCAACTCCTGGCCTCAAATAATCCTCCCATCTTGCACCATTCAAACATGGCGGAGGGTGGCTCACCACCATCCTTGCCTGGAGAACCAGTTCCACCTGCCGGCCACCTGCAGCTCCAGCTCCTCGGATGACCAGCCCAGGAAAAGCCTAGGTGAGGCTGAATTCCTGGGGAGAATGCCTCCCTTCACGGCCACACCAAGGCCTCTGAAAGCCTCTGAAATATTTGCTCTTGGGCGGGGAAGGAGGGAGAGCTGTGTTCGTGGAGAAATAGATGAGCTGACTCCCAGCTGGCATGAACATTCTCTGTCTCCTGCAGCACTCCTCACAAAGCCGCTCCTCACATTGTGGCACCACGGTCCCCTGGTTTACCTTTCCTTCTCTTTCTGAGCCTCTGTCCTCTCTACAGCTGGACTGTCCCTAGGTCCTCTGGATGCTTCTTACTCCTGATACACCATCCACACACAGATTACTCCCCAAACAGTGCCCCAGCCAACCTCGACTCAGGATGCAGCTATCCACCTGCCAACTTGACATGTCCGTGGAGATGTTAAACTTGACATTGTGAACTTAACACCCAACTCCTCATCCGCTCCTACCCTAACTTTTCTCAGTAAATGGGCCTTTTGTCCTTCCTTCCCGTTCAGGTCCAAAACCTTGAACTTGAACTTGACCCCTCTCTTTCACACTCTGCACCCAACTCCTGGGCACATTCTGTGTGTGCTGCCAACACAACACAGCTGACCCTGACTGCGTCCACCACCCCAAACCCCTCCTGTGCTTTGCCAGCGTCCTGGTCCCAGCCCCCCAGTCTCTCCCCTGGATAGTTGCGGTAGCCTCTTCCTTAATGTAAATTTTTTATTATGCAAAAATATAAATAACAGAAAATTTACTGTTTCAGCCATTTGTAAGTGTATAATTCAATGGCATTAAGGGCATTCACCATGTTGAAAACATCACTACTATAAGGGCTGACAATTAAGTTCACAAACTCATCCTAGAAAAAGTGCTACAAGGCTCGGCACCTGTGGCTCAAGTGGCTAAGGCGCCAGCCACATATACCTATGGTGGCGGGTTTGAATCCAGCCTGGGCCGCCAAACAACAATGATGGCTACAACCAAAAAAAAAAAAATAGCCACGTGTTGTGGTGGGCACCTGTGGTCCCAGCTAATTGGGAGGCGGAGGCAGGAGACTCGCTTGAGCCCAGGAGTTGGAGGTTGCTGTGAGCTGTGATGCCACAGTACTCTACCCAGGGTGACAGCTTGAGGCTCTGTCTCAAAAAAAAAGAAAAAAAAGAAAAGAAAAAGTGCTACAACCTCATTGCTGAATATCACTAAGGTCACCTTCAAAGTACTCCCCTGGGGAAGCTGTGCCAGTGCCTAGTCCCCCCTTAAAGCAATTTTGGAACTATTTCTGGAATGGGCCATCAAAGCAGTTATCCCATTACCCTTGATGTCCTGAATGTCATAAAAATGTCTTCCTTTCAATATTTCCTTTATCTTCAGGTAAAGAAAAAAGTCACTGGGGACCAGATCAGGTGAGTAGGGAGGGTGTTCCACTACGGTTATTCGTTACTGGCTAAAAACTCCCTCACAGCCTCCCAGACATAATTCTGATGTACAACTTGACAAATTCTTGCAATGTTTTTGTTGGTTCTACTCATCCCTGGCTGTTCAGACCTCTCTTCCTCACTGACGCCTTCTTTCCCCTCAGAAACACATTTCATCCGTTCGTCCATGGCCATTTCCTTCACGGCATTGTCCCCATAAACTTGGACTAACACGTCCCTGATTTCACCTCCACTCTTGCCAAGTTTAAAAAGAAACTTAATGTTTATTCATTGCTCTAATTTAAGCTCTGACGTTCCTATGATGGCACACAAAAACATACGACAATAATAATGAACACCACTCAGCAAGACACTGCCACATGTCAGCATCAGCACAGCTGGGAGACACCAATGTACTCCCGTTATGAAACCTGACCAAGCTGTTTGTACAGTGCGGCCAAAATAAGCGCGTGGTGGCAAGTTCACAAACCTAATTGTCAGACCTGTATTTCCGAAATTGTCATCTTCCCAAACAAAGTCTGTTGGGGAGCCCCTGGTAAGAATCTTCTACTTTCTGGCTCGGCACCTGTGGCTCAAGTGGCTAAGGCGCCAGCCACATACACCTGAACTGGCAGATTTGAATCCAGCCCAGGCCTGCCAAACAACAATGACGGCTGCAACCAAAAAATAGCTGGGCGTTGTGGTGGGCGCCTGTGGTCCCAGCTACTTGGGAGGCGGAGGCCAGAGACTCGCTTAAGCCCAGGAGTTGGAGGTTGCTGTGAGCTGTGATGCCACAGCACTCTACCCAGGGGGAGAGCTTGAGGCTCTGTCTCAAAAAAAAAAAAAAAAAAAGAATCTTCTACTTTCTATCTCTGGGGACTTGCCTGTTCTAGGTACATACCTTGTACAGGTAGAATCCTATGGTATCTGGCCTTTCATGTCTGGCTAATTTCCCTGAGAAGATACTAGTTTGACACTTGGGTTGAGTACAGAGTACAAGAACTTGGGGAATTTTTTTTTATGGTTCCTAAGTCTTTCTCGAGGACAACAATCAAAAAACAGAATATTCATTAGTGAGGTCTAGACACCAGTCTTATTTTTCTTTAAATTTGTTAAGTTATTTTAACATGCAGCTAGGATTGAAAACCAATGTTTTACCCAAACACATCCATAAAGGACAAACATCATTTCTCAGAAA
>CAUYQV010106847.1:0-12001 GCA_963574575.1 Galagoides demidoff
GACACGGAGCCTCAAGCTATCCCCCCCTGGGTAGAGTGCCATGGCATCACAGCTCATAGCAACCTCCAACTCCTGGGCTCAAGCGAGTCTCCTGCCTCCGCCTCCCAAGAAGCTGGGACCACAGGCGCCCGCCACAACGCCCGGCCACTTTTTGGTTGCAGCCATCGTTGTTGTTTGGCGGGCCTGGGCTGGGGATTCGAACCCTCCACCTTAGGTGTACGTGGCTGGCGCCTTAGCTGATTGAGCCGCAGGCGCCGAGACACACATAACCACTAATTGAAGGAACTGGGCTTCAAAGCCAGGTCACTTCTGAGCAGCTATGCTATACTATCTCAGAGTCTGCGAGGCCAAGCTCACAGACAAACATAATTATAAAGCAATGCCGTTGAAGCAACTGCCTGTGGGCACAGAAATCGACTCACTCCTTCTGGAGGACAATCTGATGATAGCTAGAACTGGACACCAATAACCTCTCTTTCAGGAGTTTGTTCTGATCGGATAATCAAACATGAGAAAAGAATGTCAAGTATACAAGGATGTTAATCATAGAATTGCTTAGAACAGCAGAGAATTAGAAAACACAAAAAACGCCCCACCAGGGAGTGACTGAAGTGGAGTCAGAAAGTGACAGGAGATACTACTCAATGTGATTAATGTGTCTCAAAGGAGCAGAAAGTGTCAGATCCACTTACTCAGAGTATGGGGGTGTGAATGAGGGTCAAGTAGAGAGGGGTCCTGACAGTGAGGCAGGGTTGGAAGAACACTGCAGGCAGTGGGAATGAAGCTAACCGGGGAGACGCAGAAAGACTAAGAGGCTGTGTAGGTGGCCTGGCTGAAGATGAAGAAGCCATGTGGTGGCATTCTGCACAGCTGTGTAGTTTTCGTGGTAGTGTTCTGGTGCCACAAGGAGAAAGGGGATGGAGGTTCCAACCAGTCCTAGCATCCATGCAGGGCTGGAGTTCTGCCAAGCACATGTGAGGGAACAGAAAGTGTTGGAATGAGTGATTGAAATAATCTGCCAGGTGGTCCAAGCTGGGAAGGGAAGAAGAGAGGCCAGGAAAACACTGGCAGACCAAAAGAAAATGAAGAGATGAGACACTAGACAGCTCACTGGCGTGGCAGGAGCAATGTGTGATGGAGGTACCTAAGGTCCACGGGTAGAATGCTGGAGTGCATGAGGGCACGAGCAAGCCATTCCAGGTGGCAGCATCTAGGAATTGGGCCTGTGAATACAGAAGAGAAGTGTCTTGAACAGGTAAATCCAGAAATTGTTAGTGAAGAGCGCTGCTTTCATCACTGAGATGGGCACTGAAGCCTTTCAGGAAAATGTCTGGAGCTTGAGTTGAGACAAAGTGGTTAAGGAGGTGCCAAGCTGTTGAAAAACAAAATGTAGTGTATGGAATTATACTACATGGTATATGGATTAATAAAATGTAGTGTATGGAATCCTCCTGCTCAGCCATAAAAAAAGATTGTGACCTAGTATCTTTCGTAACAACCTGGATGGAACTGGAGACCATTCCCCTAGGTGAAGTACCCCAAGAATGGAAAAGCAAACACCACGTGCACTTGGTCCTAAATTAGAACTAGTTGATTAACACCTATGTGCTCAGGGGAAGCAAAACTCAACAAACTATGGGTGCGGGGAGGGGAAGAGGGAGAAGAATAAATTCCCACTCAACAAGTACATTGGGTACTTTGGGTGCATTGCACACTTTCTGGGTGAGGGGCACACCTATAACTTTGACTTAAAATTTCCAGAACAAAACTCTGTAACCAAAATGTACATACCCTGATAATATTCTGAAATAAACTTTCTTGAAGAAAAAAAGTGGACTAACACCTGCTTTGTGTCATTTTATATATGTCATTTCATATTATCTTCATAACAATCACTGGTATAGATAAGAAGAGACCGACAAAATGAGTAGATTCGAAGGGCTCAAGGTCAACATCAAGGTTTTGAGGAGTTCATTTGATGGGTAGGATGCTGAATTAGAATATAGAATTATCAGCGAAGGATCTGATTTTGAATATGTTAAGTTTAAGGGTTTAGGTGGAATATCTATGGACACACCCACAGGCATTTAGAGAAGTAGGGCTAAGGCTTGGCAAAAAGTTTGAGGTTGAAGATACAGATTTCTATGTTAAAAGTATCTAGTTGATAACAGAGACCGGGGTACAGCCTGAGAATAGAATGAAATAGAATGGAATGGAATAGGGGAGGAGTGCTTTGGTTTGTGTTCACATTTGGACAGTAGGGACCAAGAGGAGTCAGAAATTTAAAATATGTAGGCAGCATATTGTGGGAGATTGCAAAAGTGGCCATAAATTGTTTGCAGCTCCTCCCATCAAGAGGTACAGTTCATTTCCTCAGCCCTTGAGTGTGAGCTCACATATTTTACTTACTTTACTAATACAGTGTGGCAGAGTGATATTGTGCAAGTTCCAAACCTAGGTCTCAAGGGACCTTCTGGCTTCTGCCCTCTCCCTGGGAACCCTGCCACCACCATGTGAACAAACCTGAGCTAGCCTGGGGGAAGGCAAGAGAGCATATGTAGAGAGGCCCAACTGTTCCATCCTTCCCAGCCCAGGCACCAGATATGAGAGCAAGCCCAGTCTGGCACAGACCACAAAAACTGCCTGGCTGAGCCCAGCCAAATTGGTGATCCACAGAATCTTACACAAATTAACAGTTGTTATTTTAAGGCACTAGGATTATAAGTGATTTGTTACATAAGAATGGATAACTGAACATAAAACATCTCGCTTCTTAAAGTTTATTTTTATTTCAAATTAATATGAGGGTACACATTTTTGGGTTACATTATTCTTACTTCCAGGGTAAAGTTTCATTTGTAAAAGAGCCCCTCACCCAGGGGGCGTGTTATACACCCTCACAGTGTGCACATTAGGTGAGATCCCGCCTCATGCCCTCCCTCCTTCTATCAATCATCTTTCCTCATCCTCAAGCTTCCCTCTACCAGGAACTGGACTATAATAGTGACTTATTGTTCTTCTGAGCATCTAATTGTTTATATATTTATTTCATACTAGTATGGAGTACATTGGATATTTATTTTTCCATTCTTGGGATACTTTACTAAGAAGAATGTATTTCAACTCTGTTCAGGTAAATGTAAAACATGTAAAGTCTCCCTTTTTTTAATGGCTGAATAGTATTCTACGGTATACATGTACCACAGTTTGTGGATCCATTCATGGGTTCATGGGCACTTAGGTTGCTTCCACGGCTCATAAACATATGAAAAAATGCTCATTGTCTTTAATTATCAGAGAAATCAAAACCACTCTAAGATATCACCTGACCCCAGCAGGACTGGCCCACATCACAAAGTCACTGAACATAAAACATCTTAAATGCACTTGAGAAGAGGTCAGCTTGGGTGGGGACTGGAAGGAAAGTTGTTTCCCAGGTTCAAAAATGTGTGGGGGACAGAAGCCAAGAACAGGGTTGGAAAGTGAGGGTTAGCTACTGGTGGTGGTTGTTATATATAACGTGGGGGATGGGGCAGGGTGGATACAGCAGAATAACAGAATTTCACTTTTAAATACCTGTGTATCCTATGCATATGCTGCTTGTATAATATTTTTCACAACTTTATAGAGGATTGTATAATTTTTTGAGTAATTTTGTGTGTCTTAAAAACCAAGCCCTCATTAGAAAATAGAGGTGGCTGGAATGAACCAGTGGTTTCAGAGAGTAGCCAAATCAACTGCATCATCGTCAACTGCGAAGTTTTATACAAATAGTGAGTCAAGGGTCCTACCTCTGAATATTCTGATTCAGTTAGTTTGGACAAGGCTAAGCCCTGTGTGAAGGGCTGTATATGAAGGGTTGTTACAGAGTGAGAAGAAAAGAGTTCTGAATATAGAATTCCAGGACATGTCTTTATTTAAGGGTCTAAAAAGGAGAACAATGATTTTCAAATTGAGCTTCTGTGGAAGACTAGAGTTCCCCCAAACATTTACAATATTTATAAATAAAACAGTAGACGGTACCACTTCTGCATTATTACTATGTCCCAGGCAGTGTGCTAAGCTCTTTCTATTTATTACCTCATTCAATATGCATAACACTTTCCCATTTTACAGATGAAGAAACTGAGGCCCAGAGAGGTGAAGTAGATTGTCCAAGGATGGGTAGGTGGAATCAGAGTTTGAATCCAGATCGTTCAATTCAAAAATCTTTCTGATTTGTTTGTTTTTGCAGGAAAAAAAATAGTTATTATATAGAGTTAGTTCAATTTAAATTTTTTTCTCTCACAAGTATATCAGGCCTTTGGACTATGCTACCACTTATCTCCATTACACTGTGAGTTCATCTGGGGGAAGGAATTATGTCTTTTTATCTCCTTATCTCCAGGGCCTACATGGTTTCCATCGGATACATGTTTGCTAAATAAGTGCAAGAATGTGTGATTTCGAAGGAATCTAAACACAAACTTGTAGGTTTTGTTATTTTAAGTTTAATATTTCAATAATGTTGAGTTCTCCCTAGAAAGCACCATTTGTTCAATGGGACCAATTTGCTGGAATTGTGAAGTGGACAGCAGACTGATAGGGTTGTACATGGAAGAGGTGATGAGGAAACAGAAAACCAATTCAGACGGTATTTGTCCCAAAAGAAGGCAAGTAAGCTAAGAAAAAGATAGACTAGTTGCACCCCTCTTGAGGAAGGCGACAGGATAAACTTGAATAGGTTTACAGGCAGAGGAGAGATCCTCAGGAGGGGAAGGTGAAGAGAGGACAGGTGGCGGCAACAGGCAGAGACCCAGCGACGGTGAGGGGCGCTAAGGGGATCAGCCTCAGGCGGGAGGGACACCTGTTCCTCCAATGTAAGAAAACAAGGGCTGTCAAAGAAGCGGAAGGGTTCTTGGCAGAGTGAAGAGAAGGGAGGCAGCAGGAAGCAGGACTTCATGGAGGTGAGCACAGCGCTGATCGGTTCTCCTCCAGCCCTCACGGTTTAGGGCCGTGAATCAGAAAATTTAATTCCAGAATTCTAGAGATCGATATGGGGTTAAGAAATTAAAAAAAAAAGCCCTCATCTACATGGTTTCATTTTAAATAGAGGAGTGACATTTAACATACTGAAAAAGGTAGGATGGACATAATCTCGGAATCAATTTCCTTGGCTCTATGACCAACTCATGCCGTTGTCCTTATTTTTCTCATTTCGCCTGGGAGGATGATTCCTTCCTCCAGTACGAGTGCGTGGGGAGCGCCGCTCCAAACCGCCCACGCCGCAGTGGCTTTCTATTCCCGCGGGGCGGGCGCGGAGCCTGGCAACCCGGCGGGCGCCCAGTACCTCTCCTGCGCCGCTCCTGCGCCCCTGCAGCCGGCCTCGGGCTGCCATCCCGCCCCGCTCAGCAGGCTCTGACGGGAAGGTCCGGGGATGCGAGCTGGGCACCCACCCCAGGCCAGCCTTTGTCCCCGCCGCGGGCACGCGGGGAGCAGACCCGGGCAGCAGTAGTGCAGTGCGGGCGCATCTCGGAGCCGAGGGGCGCCCCTGCGCGCTCTACCTGGCCCGGGCCCACCCCGGCTCCTGCCCCGCCCAGCAGCCCCTCCCGCCCTTTCTCCAGGTTCCAGCGCTCGCAGTCCCACTGCGGGGTAACCCGGGTAGGGTGTAAGGGGGTTGGGGGTAGAGGTGACAGCTCACGGGTCTCATGTCAGCATGCCCTCCCCCGACAGCTCTGCCCAGTAGATAGGAGGACACCCTCGCCGGGCTCAGGCTCTGATATCTGAGGCTTCAGGTCCCAGGCGCCTGACAGTCCAGGACCACGAGTCCACCCTAGGCGTCTGGGTGCTCATGCCTGCTCTCAATCCCAGAGACTGGCTTCTCCCGCAGGAGAGCAAAAAGTCCGCGGACGCCCACGCAGGGCCACCTGGAAGGGCTCCGCGATGCCCATCCTTCCGGCGGGCGCCCTACCTGTCATAGCTCCAGCGGCTGTAGGACAGGGTCCGCTGGCTGCTGACTCCCTCCATCGCCGCCTCCCAGCTCCGCTCCGGACTCGGAGGGCGGCGGCGGCGGCGGTGCTGGGCTCCTAGCTCGCTTGCTCGCTTGCCGCGGGTCTGGCCCGGGCGCGGGCGGAGGACTGTACCATTCGCCCCCCCGGGGGTGACCCCCCCCCGGCTCTGCCAATGGCGGAGATGAGCGGGCTGCAGGGACCCGGGCCCACGGGGCCCCCTCCCCCGCGTTCGGGTCTCGCGGGGGCGCGGCTGCTGCAGCCCGGACGGCTTATTTATTTATTTCCGTTGTGTGCTCCGGGTCGCCATGACAACCGCTTGATCTTTCCCAGCGTCACTGGGGCACCTCTGCTTTCAAACCTTCCCGGGACAGGGACTGCTAAGAGGTTGCTCCTTCCCCTGGTGGCCTACAAGTCTAGGATACGCTCTCCCTCTGCGGCCCATTCTTCAGAGCTGCCCCCTCCCTTCTATCGTGGGAGTCTTCATCTGCTCAGCACTCCCCCAACCCCCACCCCCGTTCAGTTCCTCCCCTTCTCAGGAATGGGAATATCCATCCCCTAGTTTCCTAGATTCCCACCGTCTCTTCGCCCTTCTTCCCCAGAGTGGCTCCCCTTCTTACTGGGAATGGAAAGCCACTCCTCCCTTCCTCCCCCTCTGGATTCCCACAGCCCTGCTATCTGGCATGTTGTAGCTTTCTTGAGCTCCAAAAACCAAGCTCTGTAAACATTTCATTTCTAGGCCATCTTGTTCTGTTTATGTCCCTTTGTGCTTTCTCTTCATTATTACTAAAAATCCTTGGAAACAATCCAGCTGTCTTGGCTCAGACAGGGGAGAGTGAGTGACAGTGACCTGGCTGACTGACTGAGGGAAGGCTATGGACAGAGGGATTCCCCTGGTAGGGAGAGCCGGCTGGTGCCTTCCTGCCTGCCCAGCCCCTCTGTCCCTCCTCTTCCCTCCCCTTGTCTGCTAGCTTGAGGATTTACAGGTCTAATCTTCTTGCAGAGGTCACAGAAGCCTAAGAAGGACCTTTCAGTGCAGCTGTTGTGGGGCGCCGGCCAACTTCAAGCCAGGGTCAGGGTAGGAAGAGATGCCAAGGTTGGGGGGGAGGTTGTTGAGCTGCACTAATCCAGGGCTCCTGTGGACTCCTGGGAACTAGAGCTAACTCTGTGGCTTACAGAGGTTGCAACTAGCAGGGCACCTGTTGCATCCAGCCTACCAATGTGTTTTGTTTATCCTGCATAGTTATTTTTCATTGAATAAATCGATGCCACTTAAAATTGGGAGATTAGAAAGATCTAGCTCTCCATCTTCTCTTGAAAAGTAAGAAAATCCAGCAAGTCTGGGCCTGCCTTCAGCAAGGCAGGCATTGGGCAGAGAAGTGGCTATTCTCTGCTGGGAGAGCAGGGGCCTGTTGTTTTCCTGCCAGCCTCAGGCCCTGGCCAATCAGCTTTTCTTACTTACATAACTATCTGGTCTCTATAGATTTTAAGTTTGCCTTCCCTGTGAGATACAGTTATCTCTGTTACCACTGAAGAGATGCCCAAATGCATCATGAACCAGTATTTATCAAAGGCCAGGTACTTAGCAAAATGCTCCATGTACCAAGAAGTCACTATTAATGCTCCTTGTGGAGTTTACAGACTGACCTGCAAGGATTGACCCCCAGACAGAACTACTGTTTCTGAACCACATCTTGATAGACTCTTGGCAGACCCATGACCTCAGGAGTAGTGAATTGGCACTCCAAAATCAACTTGTCTCGATTGTGTGAAGCCTTATTTCATTGTTTACAGGTAGGATCAGGGCTGAGTTTTTTATGTGGAGAATGTGCAGGAGTTTGTGGGGTCTCCCACAGCAACTGTAGGCCCAGAAGCTATTGTTCCTGACCTGTAGAAGACAAGCCCCAAGGATGTCCCTTCTCCAAAGGGATGATAGTAAAGTAATAGGACATGAGAAGGTCCAGGTCCATCCAGCAGCATCACCTCACTCCTATCTGCTGCTAACTGAGAACCAGCAGTCACAAGGCCTCTCGAGACTGACCTTGGGCATAGCTGCCAGGCTCCTCCAGTCTGTCTTGGTGAGGCTACTGGATGTGGTGGTAATAAAGATTCTGTTTCCCTAAGGAAGCATTTAGTTGACAAAAGATCAGAGTTCTGTAGCTATAAGATTCCATAGCCGGTATACAGGGCTCCTAGGCCTTATCTTCAAATCCTGTTACCTGCTAGAAATTCAAACAAGAAGTCCAAGGCCAGCCAACCTGAGCAAGACTGAAAGCTATAGACAGGCTGTACCCCAGACATCTCTAGAGCAACTCTGGGCTAAGCAGATGGAAGAGCCTAACGAAGCCCCAGAGATAGGACCCTTGACCACTATCAATGTTGGGAACGGTCTGTGGGAGGGAGACATATGGCAGTTTGAAAGCATGGCCACAAAATCTTTGCCATTCCTCTCATTGAGAAGTAAGGTCTATGTTACCTCCCCTTTAATCTGATGCTATGTAACTTCTGAGGTTAAGTACTAAAAGGCTCTGTAGCGTCCCCTTGTTCACTGCAGCCCTGAGCCACCATGTTAGAAGTCTGACTACTGTCAAGCTGCCTTGCTGCGAGAAAGCCCAAGCTGGAAGAAAAGGTCATATGTAGGTGCTTCAATTGACAGTCCCAGCTGAACCCACTTTTCAAGTCACCACAGTCAGACATATGAGTGAAGAAGCCTTTAGATGATTATAGCCCCTGGCCCTTCAAGTTGTCCCCAGCTGCTTGAGTCTTCCAGCTGAGCCCCAGATATCACAGAGAAGAGACGAGCCATCCTGGCTCGCTGTGCCCTGCCTTGACCCAGAGAATCTGTGAGCATTAAGCAGTCAAGCGGAATTCATCTCAGAGGAGCTGGTTCTTTTTCCTTGAAAGTTGATTAGTGGGCCTTTTGCTTATGACAGGAAGGCCCCAGGTAGTCTGCAGAGAAGAGCTGAAATCTGCTTAGTTACAGCAATGGGAATTTAGGGGTTGTCCTCTGGCCGCTAGATGGTGCGTGGCTGGAAGTGGGAGAAGAGATAATACAGGAGAAAGGCTTGCATAGGAAGAGAAGGTGAAATGGCAGAAGGCTAGAGTCTAAGGAGGAAAGTAGCTGGTGAGAAATTCCTGGGGCAGGGATGGCCAAGGAACTTGAAGAATGAAAATGTCTAACATTCTATTTGAATTTGGTTCCTGCCCTGTGGTGCTGCTCTACTATCCCCAGATCTTCAGTAAAAGTCTGACATGGATACGCTGTCAGCTCCTTTGAATGATGTTTTGGGGAATGCAGAAGGTAAGGCACTGCCCACATGTAGGAGGACAGAAACCATAGCAGCCTGTTGGAGACTGAGGGGTAAGTTGGGGCAGGAATGCAAGGCAAAGGCAACCAGGAGAGCATACCTCTTATAGGACATCTTGAGCATATCAGCGAGGGTATGAAAAGACAGAGGCTAGAGGTAGTTTATTTGGAATATAAAGGAAAGTATAACCTTAGAAGGCTGGAGGGTTTTAATCAGTCTGTGAAGATATGTGACCAGTGGTCCTGCAATGAGGGACCTGGCTAGTCTACAGCAAGGTGGAATCCCTCAGCCATGTCAAGGTCAAACTTTCCAGCCTGTTTCTGAGGGAGCAAATAAGCAATGGAGAAACCCAAAACCAGCACAGAGGACTAAGGGTCCACCGTGGCAAAATGATGAACAGGGACTTGGGAGTCTATGTGCCCAAAGAATAAAACTCAGAAGGAAAAATCCTCTGGTTCAGCACAGTTGGAGAACTACAAAGAGAAACCACCACCGATGCCAAAATAAGGTCCATACTCTCAGGGTAAAACTCTGGACAAAAGCACTGCTAGCTAGAGCCAAGCGCACACCACACTGGGCCCCTAATACCGCCTTTAGCTTCCATTTCCACTGCTACTTGGACACAGTGCTTCCTTTAAACACTCTGGTTCTGGTGACACAATCCTGTGTTCCCTTAGTACAGCTATAAAGGGTTAGATCTTAAATATTTCATTAAATTTAGAGGAAAGACAGGAAAATAAACAGAGCTATCACATGAAATAAATGCAGTGTCCAGGACCCTGCACCCTTCCCTGGGCCATCTGCAAACATCTGTACTCTGATTCCAAAAGGTGGACTCCTTACAGCTCTTCCCTCAATCTCCTGATAGCTGCATGTCCAACGTCAAGAAGTGAATAGAAATGGTTCTGTTATAAGATATGGGCTTTGTGTACAGATGACCAGCTCTTTGAAAACCTCACCATTTGGTGAGCTATCACTACTCCCACACTCATGGGGCGGGTGGCTTGTCCATTAGAAGCCCAACTGAATAACCACATTGCCTACGAATCCTTGCTATGGACTGATATACATGCACATCCCCCCCCCCCCCAATTCATATGTTGAAACCTAACTCCCCCAAGTGATGTTATTAGGAGCAGGGGGCCCTTGGGGGGTGATCGTTAAGAATAGAGCCCTCATCAATAGGATTAGTGCTGTTATGAAAGAGGCCTGAGAAAGCCCTTTCCACCATGTGAGGACACAGCAAGAAGACGGACATCTATGGTCCAGGGAGCAAGCCCAAGGTGCAGGCAGACTCAGTGTCCGGCAAGGGCTTGTTCCCTGGACCATAGATGGACCATTGCTTCTCAGACTCCAGGCCGTGAGAAATAAATGTCTCTTGTTTATAAGCCACCCAGTGTATAGTATTCATATTTACCACAGCCCAGACGGACTATGATAACCCCCAATCCCATCCTCCCACCCCAAACTCACACAGTGGTAGGAAGTTCTCATGCAGAGCACCCTCTCAGCCCTTCTCTGAGTCTTTAGGTCTTTCTGCAAGTAAAGAAATGTGGGAGAAGAAGAGGGGAGACAAGGATGTGAGCGGTAGTTTTCTTCACATCTCTAACTCTGTGGTCTGAGGCAGGAGCAGGCCTTCATATCCTCCCAGGTAGGCAACCCCATACTAGATAGTTTTAGCTCTTAGTGAGAGGGAGATGCCCACCATGAGCTATTTGGAAGTCTGAGCAAGGGCAGGGAAGGGCTGAAGGGGGAGAGATAGTCATGAAGCGAAATGTTTAGCTATTTGTTCCCAAGTTGGGAGGGGGGCACTTAAAATTCATGGTAGAGTCAATAAGTGTGAGAGCCAGAGATTTTAAGGGCAGTTGTGACAGGACTGTTTATGCAAAATGTTTATTGAGTGTCACAGCATTAACAAAAAGATATTAGTAAAATACTTCCCTATATGCTGTTTTGTTGTTGCTCAGTTTTTTTTATAGCAGGTTTTTCCTGATATAGAGAATGGTGAGACAGAAACTCTCTGCAAACTTTAGCATGTGGAAGTTCAGGTCACTAAATACCATTTCCAGCCTCCCTGAGCTTGTGGGTGGGTTACCATCATCTCAAACCTGCGTACAGCAGCCACAGCATGAAGGGACAATGTTATTTGGATTTATTATTAATATTTGAATATTTGCCTTCAAATATAGACAATTCTAGGTAGAACTTGGAGGAAAAAATAACCTCACAATGCTTTGTAGGTTGAAATCCCACTATGTATATCTATAATTGCATGACTGTCTGTTACAGTATTTATGATAATTTTGAAAGCTCTGCATTGAATGTGGCCATTATTAGGAATTTTCAATGGGCAGATCATTTAAATACTAAGAGAGCGTTACCTAGGCAACTTTTGAAAGAGCATCATATTCTTTCTGGAGCCACAAATATTTATAATGATGTAAATAATAAAAGGCAGAATAGGCTCAGCGCCTGTGGCTCAATCGGCTAAGGCGCCAGCCACATACACCTAAGGTGGCGGGTTCGAATCCCCAGCCCGGGCCCACCAAACAACAATGATGACTACAACCAAAAAATGGCCGGACATTGTGGCGGGCGCCTGTGGTCCCAGCTACTTGGGAGGCGGAGGCAGGAGACTCGCTTGAGCCCAGGAGTTGGAGGTTGCTATGAGCTGTGATGCCATGGCACTCTACCCAGGGGGATAGC
>CAUYQV010106848.1:0-36937 GCA_963574575.1 Galagoides demidoff
CTGCCTCCGCCTCCCAAGTAGCTGGGACCACAGGCACCCGCCACAACACCCGGCCATTTTTTGGTTGCAGCCATCATTGTTGTTTGGCAGGCCCGGGCTGGGGATTCAAACCTGCCACCTTAGGTGTATGTGGCTGGCGCCTTAGCCACTTGAGCCACAGGCGCCGAGCCACTCTCTCACCTTGATTAATGCAACATTATCCTACCTGGTCTTTGCTTGCACCCTCATTCTCCTGTAGGCTATTCTTAGTACAGCAGCTAGAGTGACCTTTTTAAAGGTACCAGACCATGTCACTCCTCTGTTCAAACTGTCTGGTGGCTGCCTGTCTCCTGCAGAGGAAAAGACAAAGTCCTTATGAGTCATAAGTTTTGAGGTTATAGCATGCTACAATCATACTGCTGCACTCCAGCCTGAGTGAGAGTGGAACCCAGGACTTCCGGGCTTTGCTTGGTCCTGACCCAGCCTGTCCTGGACTTCTGGCTTGTCCTTCTCATTTCTCTATTCAGTCCCAGTTGCTTTCAGGGTGGTAAGTCAAAATAATATTCAGTTTACAGTTTACAATTTGTGTATTTATCTTCAAACATATGTGTGGTGCCTATTTTATGCCAATTGCTGAGCTGAATGCTGAGTAAGAAACTTGGAATCATGCTTCGGTTTACTCAGGTGTGCTGGGATCTCTGCTTAGTGCCTTGTGTGGTCTCATTCAGTTTCTCCCAACAACTCTGTGAGATAAAGAGTGCTTTTATCTCCGTTGTACAGATGAGGAAGCTAGAGCTTAGAAAAGTTAAAAATAGCTTTCCCAAGTCACACAGCAAGGAAAAAGTGAGCTATGATTTGAACCTAGGTGTGTCTGACCTAGCCTCTCTGCTCTAAAACAGAAATTGGCCAACTATTTTTTGTGAAAGACCAGGAAAGAAATGTTTCGTTTTTATGGACCATGCGGTCCCTCTTATCGTGGTGCAAACATAGTCATAGGCAGTACATAAACAGGGCATAGCTGTGTTCCAATAAAACTTTATTTGTGGCCCTGAAATCTGCATTTCACATAATTTTAATGTCATGAGATATTATTCTTCTTTTGATTTTTTTCCCAGCCATTTTAAAGTATAAATAGCATTCTTAGATCATGGATCATTAAAAAACAGCAAACTGGATTTGGCCTATGGACCACAGTTTCAAGTCCTGCTCTAAAAGATAAGATCTCTTACCTGATAAGCTTAAAACCTAGGAATTTTCCATACACAATGTATCAATTAGATTTTGATCCTTATAATTCTGAGATTTAGAGATGAGGAAGCTGAGGCCCACAGGGGCTGTCACTTGCTGAGAACAGAGTAGAGTGACTGGCTTGGGTTTGCTGAATGCATTCACAGACTGTGGGGCAACTCCCCATCTCTTATTCCTGCACACTGTCTGTAGAATGCCCAGGTCAACGGCTTCCCTGGAATATCATCAGGGTCCACGCAGCCCCTCAAAGTGCTTAGCTCAGGGGTCCTCACCTATGCAATCTTGAGACAAGGATGGAAAACAAGTCCTAGTAGAGGAGACATAAAGAATATATAAGGGATTAATTACATATCTTTCCAGAGGCTTAGTTTCCAGCATCAGAACTGAACAAAATAGTTGTCTTCCACCAGGCTCTTGGCTTTGAATAGAGCTGCCTCAGAATTAAAAGGTCTAATGAATCTCCTACTGCATTTAAAGGGGCATGTAGATGAAAGAGCATCCCTTGGAGATGGAGGAAGATAGTATTTGGGAGGTCAGTGCCTGATCCTTCTGCAGTTGTCCCTTCTGAGTGAGGAACAGACAACACAATGCCCTCACCCCACCCGGGTGAATGGCCCCAGGGAGGGCACTGCTCGTGAGTTGAGAAGCTGGAAAGGTAGGAACTGTGGGCCTGGCCCATAAAGAGGATCTGAGACCACCAGATTCCTCTTTTGGTGAACTGTGAGAGCTGATGGAGAGGTGAAGAGGTCAGCTTGGAGCTGGGGCTGTCATATGGCACGGTGCCGGCCGGGGTTGTGAGAAAAGAGGAATCGAGAAGATGTCAGGGGTAGTAATGAGGACGCGCCGAGGTCAGGCTCTTCCTTGCCCTGCCACTCAAATCCTGGTGGCTCTCTCCAGTTATTGCCTTCAGGTTGCCCCCCTGGCCCTACCAAGGAGTCCACTGGCATTCCTGTTCTTGGATTTCTGTAAGGGTCCTTCCTATTAAGTTAAATCCCCTTTACTTGAGCTTGCTTCAGTGAGTGTTCCTATCACCCAGAGGAGCTGTGACTAGAACACAGGTTCACTCATCTGCTCATTCACTCGGTCAATCTTAATTTGTAGGCTCTGGGGATCCCATGGTGAGCAAGACAAAGCCACTGTTGCTATGAATGTCTCATTCTAGAGGGTTGGGGGGACTAAAGATGCTAAACAAGTAAATAGGTAAATATAGACTATATCAGATGCTGGCAAGTACAGTGGAAGAATGTGGGGAATGCGGAGAATGAGGGAAATGGTAGAAGTTCTCACTGATTAGTTCTCACTTTTCAGCAGAGTCCTTAGGAGATGGAGGAGCCACTCCACAAATATATGGGAGAAACATTCCAGGCCCAAAGCACAGTGAGCACAAAGGGTGCACTTCACGTGTCTGAGGATCAGCCAGGGACCAGTGGGGCTGGGCTGAGAGAATGAGGGTGAAAGCAGTGGAGGGGATTTCAGAAACATTTCAGGCTATTATGTCATTCAACAGTCTTTACTGAACCTTACCTATGTGCCAGGTATCCTGAATGGCCCTGGTATCAGGAATTAGGATACAAAGGTCTTTTCCCTTCAGAGCTTCCAAATTTCACAATAGCCATCGGTAACTAAAATAATTGGTAGGTTGATTCTTTGCTAGAAAAATGAAACAAATATATTAGGAGAACTAAAATGATTGATTCTCTTATCTCCTGGGGCCAGTATGTCACATGGAAAAAGATCGAGAATTGCAGAATTGAAATGAGACTTTAAAAGTTTTCTTTATCCACTTCTGCCCCTGTCTGTCTGAGAGAATGCCCCCAAGTTGCTCCCAAAGTGCAACCCTACCTCCTGTGTTTTGAAAAGATTCAAATGAGGACTTCTCGTAGCTTTCATTGGACATGCCTTGTCCAAGCCCGACACATTGAACCTGTGTAATTCTGCATGAAAGCTTAAAGACTCCCCCTCAATGTTCTGCTACTACCAAAAAATGTCACCAGATGACCCAATTCCTTCATTCAAATGTTATTTTTAGTGAATGTCGGATAAGGGAAAGAGGATCATGATGAAGCTGAGAATGAATCCCCTGTGTGCACCTCCTCTTTTCATCTGCCCACCTGTCAAGGATGAGACTGACACTTGGCCTGTCTCACACAAGGAGATGGTATCTGACTAGATCCCAAAATAGGCGTGCTGCAGCCAAAGGATGACTTTGTCTTTTCTCTTCCAAAGAAAATCAAAACTGTCCCCCAATTAAGTCCCTAAATGCATAATAACTCTGCTAAGTAATGGACTTGAATGTAATTTATCACTTCCCCAGAGACCGAAATAACATTAATAACTATAATTTGGATACGGCTGCTCCTCGGATTTACAATCAATCTAACAGATTGTTTCTGTGTCTTCCATGAAGAGTCTACACAGTGACCTGTGGTCTCTTAAAGAAAATGCATGAAAGTGAAACATTACCAAATCTCCCACTGTGTTCTTATGATGGACAGATAGATCACTAGTCAATCTTGCCTCTGCTGTTCTGCTTTTGGTGTCTAAGTGTACATGTGTCTACATGAGCACACATGCATGTGTGTGTGTGTGTATCTGTATGTTCACGTGCATGTGTGGCTCTGTGTATGCAGGTTTTGGAGAATATGTTAGAAATCTGCCTTATACTCATCCCAGTGCATTTCCACTTCTTTATTCATTTTGTTTTGCAACCCAGGAAAGGCAATGATGAAGGCAGTTAGTTTCTTTGGATAAAGTACAGTACGAATAATTCAACTAGAGCCCAGGTTTAATCCCTGTGGGCCACCTGAAGTCAAACAGATAAAACCAGCTTAACAGTCAGTATTTCTATTATCTGAACATCAACCAGTTATTGCCTAAGTGTTTGCTGTTGGCCACATTTGGGAAGCCACATGAAGTGAGAAGTGAGCTTGGCTCTATGAAATTATTATGGAGGAAGTAGCTCAAGGTCGGCCTTGCTGATGGAAATACTGTCTTCATGAAATAATGCTAAATGGCAGTAGACTGCCAACATTTGGTGCTTGTGTTAAATGTAAGGAACCCAGCATTTGTACACAGATCTATTTTTTCAGTATGATAATTTTTATACCCAGTAGAGTCTAGTAGTTAAGATTTTGAGTTTTAGAGTCGGAGAATTTTTAATTCAAAATCCTCCTTCACTTCTTAATAGCTGTGTCAACTTAGAAAAATTAAGGAATCTCTCTAGGACTCAACTTCCTGTTAAATTGAGGTTTAGTAAGGCTCAGCTTATTATTATGAGGATTCTATAAAGTGACACATATAAAGCACTTGCAGTTAATACCCCCCATGGTAATTATTAAATAAATGTTAGCTGTCATTATCTAGTATTGTTTGCTTCTATAGATAATAGTGTCTACATATTCAGCTTATTGCCAGCATTAAATCAGATAATCCACATAGACAGCTAAGCACAGTGCCTAACTCAGAGTAAGGGCTCAATTAATGCTGGCCTTGATGACAGTGATGATGACGACAGTAACCTGAGAGGTGGAGTAATGATCCAAATTCACACAGATGATACCAATCACCTGAATAGTGTACATTGTACCCAATAGGTAATTTTTTATGTCACACCTCCTGCCATCCCCCTAATGTGTCTCCAGTGTCCATTATGTTGCTCCACATGACCACACATGCCCAGTTGCTTAGCTAAGTGAGAACATATAGTATTTGGTTTTGTATTCCTGGGTTAGTTAGAGTAATGGCATCCATTTCATCCAGGTTGCTGCAGAAGTCCATTCTTTTTGATGGTTGAGTAGTATTCCATGGTATATATCCTACAGTTGCTTTATTCAGTCAGCCATTGGTGGGCACTTAGGTTGGTTATATATCTTTGCAATTGTGGATTGTGCTGTAGTGAACATAAGGGTGCAGGTATCTTTTATTTTCTTAAATAAAATTACTCCTTTTCTTTTGGGCAGATCCCCAGTAGTGGGATTGCTGATTGAATGGTAGATCTGCTTTTAGTTCTTTGAGAATTCTCCATACTGTTTTCACAGAAGTTATACTAATTAACATTCTCACCCACAGTGTATAAACATTCCTTTTCAACTGCACCTGCATCAACATCAATTTTTTTTCTGTTTTGTTTTGTTTTTGTTTTTACTTTTTGATAATGACTATCTGACAGGGGTAAGGTGGTGTTTCATGTGGTTTTAATTTTCGTTTCCCTGATGATGACTGATGTTGAGCATTTTTTCCTGTTTGTTGGCTATGTTATGTACTCCATTTTCTTTACTCATCTGTTGATGGACACTGAGGTTGATTCCATATCTTAACTGTGTGGATAGTGCTACAGTAAACACAAGAGGGGCAGATATCTCTTGGATATATTGATATTCTTCTTTAGACTATATAATCAGTAGTGGGATTAGTGAATCATATAATAGTTCATTTTTAGTTTTTCAAGGAAACTCTGATCTGTTTTCCATAGTGGCTGTACTAGTTCACATTCCTACCGAGTGTTTCCCTTTCTCCAATGTCCTCAACAGAATGTATTATTTTGTCTTTTTGGTAATAGCCATTTTAACTGAAGTGAGATGTTATCTCATTGTAGTTTTGATTTGCATTTTCCTGATGATTAGGGACATTGAGCATTTTTCATATACCTGCTGGCCATTTGTATGTCTTCTTTTGAAAAAAAAAAAGAAGGTTGCTTCTCCTTGGTTTGGAGAATCTAGGTTTTTCTAGAACTGTATTTCCAATAAAAGTTGATTTTTTTGTACCTTTCTTCACATCATGAATTAACCACCTTTTCAATGTTCAATGAATTCATTGGTTGGTAATTTGTTATAGAATTTATCATATCTGAAAAGTTATTGAGTGCAGAGCAGTAGGGAACAACAAAACCACATCAAGATGAGGTTGATGGAACTACAGGGTCATACACAAGGGATAGGAACTGCAGATTGTAAATACACCAGTGTTAAATCCTTAAATGCCATGGGTCTGCTCTCCCATGTAATTCTCAGAATATTGTTCTAGAAAAAATCTTTGGAGAATTTGGAGAAAAGCCTGAAATAATTTCAAAGAACATTAACTTTAAACTTTGCATTATCTGCAAGTTCAAATTTGATCAAATTCATTTTTTAAAGTTTAAATAAAGCGATATCATAAAGGACACCTATTATCATAGTCAGTGGTAGAGAGAGAGTTATTGTTTTAATTGCAGCAATTCATAGTGGTTGAGATGGTTGGAGATGAAAAATGCACATTTCCTCAGTAATCTGAGAGATTGTTTTCTTCAACAAAACTCATTTAGAGTTTTAGATTTTATCATATTTCTAATTATATTTATTTACACCAACTAATTATTACGTTGGATTCAAGATCAGCGTTTTTAAAAATCCATTCTACCTAACAAAATTGGGTCTTACAGAGGGCAATAATAGATTTTACAGGCAACAATCCCTGGTCTAAATATTTCTGGGAGATTATGAAAATAATTAAATATATTTTTCATTTTGTTGTGTTTCTCTTCTCAGCAGAACTTTCCTCTCATTTTCATAGTAGTGACAATTATTCAAGACATTCTAATGAACGGTAGAGGAGGATAATGGGAAGGGTCCAAAGAAGAAGCGAGTCTTGAGCAATATCAGAAACACATGGCATAGGTCGTTTCTTACATGGTTAGGTGTCAGTGGAGATCAGATGAAATTCATCTCTCCCAAGCAGGGTGTACTCCATGATAACTGAACTTTTCTGGAACTGGGTGGGAGGGAAAAGGAGGGAGTGGCATCACTGGCTCTTGGTTCCTGCTTCCAGCAAAATAGTTTATGGATCATCTAACCATCCATGCGTGCGGTCCTTGCTCATTTGATACTTTCTCACGCATGATACTCAGCACCTTTCCCTGCCTGGCACTAGACAATACAGCAACAGAAAGCCCTCACTTGAGACCGTGCTGTGTATTGCAGACTTTATAAATATGGGGAGACGGTGGGATTTTAATACCCTTGAAATGTAAACAACTTAAAAGTAAATTTAATGTACCCCTGAGCTTAAATAACTGTTCCTGTCTCCTGAAATGTTGTTTAGCTTTCTCATTCTTTACTTTCTTTCCTCTATTAAGGGCTAATTTATTCCCTTTTCTTATGTATAACCATCCAGTTTTTCCTTTGTTCAGGTGCTATATTTGGCCCATATAAATGGACACCACTGTGGTTTTTATGCATTCATTTTTTTTCAGTAAGTATTTATTGGGCACCTACTATGTGCCTGGCCCTGAGCTAAGCACTGAGGATCCAAGGAGTAAAAGACTGTTGTCCCTGCCCTCATGGAGCTTAGCAGCTAGTGCCAAAGGAATTCTGGGAGCAATGAAGTTATCATAGTAATTCTTTTTACACTTTACTACATTATATGTTGACATCCAAACATTCTAATTCATCATGACATCCAATATTTGGTTATCACCATAATTTCCAAGTGTGCCCTTATGGGCATATGGCAGTGGGCTGTACATGTCCCAAGTTTGTTTCTGTATGTTGAAATCAAAAAAGGGAGATCCAGATCTATAATAGATATTGAAAATGCTAAGTACAGAGGAGATTATTTCAAATTCTCCCTAAAAATCTCCTCCGAGGTATAGCTGATCTCAGAGTTGTCATGAAGAAGAAGGAGAAAGAGCCTGGTCATCACTGCCTAACTTCCTTCTTTGGAAAAAAAAAAAAAATACAAGGGACGTACCCACCATGTTCCCAGGGGTATGGGTCAAAATAAACAGTGCATTGTGGAGGCATGAAAACAGCATTCTTCAAACATGTTTAAGACTTAAATTAGAGATTCCCAAGACACACAAGAGTGGGACAAGTGTGAGGCCAGGAGTTTTTTGAATCAGCTCAAAGGGAGCCCTTTTTCTTCTCTTACAAGTACCATGCAGGTGCAACTGAAAGGGATTCAATTGGGGACAGCTAGAGACATGCAAAATAAGAGTCTGAGCCAGAAGACCCTGGTACTTGGGACTGGAAAGGAAGGCCAGCAGTCAATGGGCAGATTGTGCTGGCTTCTTATCAGGCCTCACAAGCTAAATAGTACAGGGCTTGTCCAATATGCAGATGGGGAAAGAGCAGATTCTTGTTTTCTACCAATGGCCTCACAACTACTGTCAAGTGAGAAGCAACAGCAACAGACAGTGGGGATTTATATAGAGCAGGAGTGGGATGGCTGGTTTGGCCTGGCATCATGCAACCCACCCACACAGCTTCACGCGTGGGGCAGGCCTGTCTAGCAGAACCCCGGCTGCTGAACAGCTTCAGAACACTGATGCGGCAGGTAGTCTTTGTTAGAGAGCAAGATGTATTTCCCAGGTGTTTCTGCCCCAGTGCCCCTCCACCTCTGGCAAGAGAAAGGAAATGCCACTCTCTGGAAGCCTGGCACTTAGCAGAATACTTCAACTGGAAAATTTGGTTGCCTCTCTGCTTTTGTATTAAAAATATATTCATATGTTATACTCTATGATACATTGATTTTAAATATAACATTGTTTAAATTCCCAATTAAATTGCTTTATATGTCCAACCCCCTGAATCCTTGAGGAAAACTTTAGATTCTAGGAAAATGGACTTGTTTATCCTGTGGCTACTAGTACCTGACACATGGCTATATGTTCTCAAGGGGGGGCCGTGTGGGTGCTCTGGCTTAAGAAATAGAGCTTGATGGAAATGAGGAGCAATACCAACAGACATGCTGTCTTGTATACACAGAGAGAGGGATGCAATTGTTTACTGAGTCATTATTTTGTCATTGCCATCCCCACTGTGCCTCCTTTCCATCTCCTCTGTCCTCCTGTTGGTGTCATTTGAATATCAGTTCTTGCCAATTTGCCGTCACTTAATATGGTAAACAACCACACAGGCCCCTCCTTAATAGATTGAAAAGCTATGCATTATTGAAATCTACTCTTCACAGTCTTTCACAGACAGAATCAACACAGGCCTGGATAGAACTATGAGGAATACACTGAACCAGAGCTATCCAAACCGTTTGATTATCAACTTCTTCCATTTCCATCTTGGAGTGGAAATAATGAGAATAAAAAAAGATGGGTGAGTTCCTAAAATAGGATAGAAACTGAGAAACAAGTAAAGTAAAAGAACCAAAAATATAATCCTTTCTCAACTTCACAATATGACCACTTTGGGGCAGGTAATCCTTGCGAGAGATACTTGTGACACACCAGTTACATCCAAAAAGTCACGTCTTCAAAGTAAAACAGAATATGGGGACAAGTATCAAGGTGAAGTTCTAGCTTCTTCCTAAATTAACACAAGTGAGATTTTGCCCAGATGACCCAGATAATTCCTCATTTCCCATGACAACTGAGATGATGAGTGCTTGCCCCAAATGAAGACTATGAATGCAACTGTTTGAGACGTACCATGGCCAGAAGCACAATCGACCAATTCCTTAAAAACTTAGTTGCAGGAGAAACTTTTCTTTCTTACTTTTCTCCTCTCTAGTTGAACATGCCACTTGAGCCACCCAGCAAAATTGAGGAGGCATTCCATCACAAAATCAAGAATACATTTCCATGTGCGGGAGGTGCCACTTGAGAGAAAATCAAAGCATCTGCCAAAGCTGAGGGAGAAAAGCTATCTTTCAACTTAGGGGTTTGTGTACAGGCTGATTCCTGGAAGACTTGCTTTCTTAAATGAAGCACGAAACATTATGGCTCGGTATGAAATACTCACTAGCAAGAGGATAGGACCTAGCAGATGAAAATGCTGTCAGGGACAGCTGCCTTGCCAAAATCCATAGACAATGAGAACTCAACAATCAAACTTGAAATCACTTCTGAAATTCCAGCCTCAAAACCGAAAAGAGAGAGTTCAGCCCTTGTGTTTTAGTCGTTGCCAGTGAATGACACACTGTAATCAGGAATAAGAGTTACAATGGAGGCTCCTCGCCCATACAGCCTGTTCAGGACTCAGTGGGCAACACTGGCAAATAATTTCTACTCACCCAAAAGGTAGCCAGGCACATTGTCAACTTTCCTTTTTAATCTTTTTCCTTTTTTAAAACCAAGCCTCAGAAAATTACCAAAGTACCAAAGCTGAGATTTTTTTGGCCTAATTTGACATACTCAGGAAAACCCCATACTGAAAACTCAGGGCCACAGATCAAGTTGGCGAGGGGTCCACACTGAAAGCAGCACTGTTCTGAGCATGTGTGTGGTGGTGTGCTAGCCCATGGGCCCGTGAGGCGAAACTAGTCATGGAGTCTTAAAAACCATTGACTGGCCGGATGGAAGAGAGGGACCTGGATGCCTGTTCCTACTCCTTCTGTAGCTCCAGCTGCATCCTCCCAGAAGGGGCCTGGGCAGCACTGCTGATGGAAGAGTCCGCCTGTGTGCCCTCCCTGCTTCCCTTCCCAGCTCCCAGCAGCCCAGACACCTGGGAGTAGCTTCCCACCTCCAGCCCCCTTCCAGAGGGAGTGATCTGATGAATTCCCACTGGCTTCTTAATGATTCACTTTGGGATTTGTTGTCTTCTCTCAGGAGATGGAAAGCAAGGCATCTCTAATGGAATTTCACGGATGCGGTTGAGCCAAGAGGGAGTGTTGGCTGGGAAGAGGGCCTTCTCTGACTGGAGGACGGTCTGCCCACCCTCCCACGCTCAACTCCACACTTCCTGTTGTGACACAGAGTTTGTCAAAGGCTCCTTGACCCAGGGAAGCCAGTCTTGCCTGGTGGGTTGCTGTCAGAGGAAGGAATAAAGTGACTTTTCTGTAGGCACCTGTGTGTCCTGAGAGATTCCAGAGTCTGTGCAAAGGCAGTTACATAAGGAAAGAGAGGCTTACTTTAGTCCTGGGTCTTGGATGGGGCCTACAGTACCACGCGGGCTATTAAATAATAATGTGGGGATTACTGCCATCTCTTCCCTGTTTGCTCTTCTGAGTCATGCTCTAGTTTAAGCAGCAAGAAAGGCGATGACCTTTCTCATGAGTTTAACTTAAAGAGTGGCTGATGCCTAATGGAAAATTTTGAAAGTTGTTGTCATGAACCAATTCAATGACTAGAGTATTTCCTGCAAGGCTCTTTTCTGGAGAAAGAGGGTTTCAGGGTAAGAAGCTAACGTGGTAGGAGGATGATTCGGGTAGTCTAGGGAAGCATTAGGACGGCAAGAGACCGTGAACAAACTCTCCAGCACGGCTGTGGCACTCAGATTTCCTTGAGATTTTTCTGAACTTATAACTTGAAGACATGCTTGGTTTGAAAGAGAATTCTTCTTCCTTAAGGGTATTTTGGCTTGTAGGCAGGGCAAGAAAGTTCAAGTCCAGACGCTGGAGGCTTTTCCTTGCTATATTGATAACCCCTAAGAAGACATTCTGTTTTCTTCTCTGGTGTGGAGGCGTTAATGTGTGCCTATATCAGTCTTACAAACAATGTTTGGAAGATTATGTGGTTAATGTTTGGGTGAAAATCTATGCTAAATACTAAAGAAAAGAACAGTTAATTACTAATCTGAAATTTTTTTGTTGTGATTCTCTTCCCATGGCAGGTTCATGAGGCTGTGTATTAGGGTGTGTTAGCAAAAGGCAGAAAGGTCTCATTATCTACTGAATTATCTTTCCAAGCCTTCCTTGAGGGGAGATGGCTAATGAATGACCAAGAGCAAGAGTATAGGGTGTAGCAGTGCTTTCTATACAGAAGACAGGCACTAATTAATCTCCTTTATTGAAGGTGGAAAGAGAGGAAAAAAGGAACTTGTATTAAAGCAAGAGAGATACAAGTTAGACATAATGAAGAACTTGTGATTATGAGCATTTTAGGTTGCTGAGGAGGGCAGGCAAAACCCTAATCTTTTTTTGGCCAGTATAGAAAGTGGTAATACCAGTCAAATTTTGTACAAGGAGAGAGTAGTGTCTATATTACCTGTAAAAGTTAGGTCTGTTTCTGGCATAAGCAGGTGTCATTTCCCCATAACCAGCTCTCTAACCTGGAGATATGGCAATTATTTTAGGGTCTCTCCCTAGAAAAGTCCCCTTTGGAAGCCTTTCTCCTCACTGTGAAAGCAAATTCACTGACAGTTGGAAGATCATAGATGTTTTTAGGCTGGGAAGATTTTTTTCTTTTCTTTCTTTTTTTAAACCTTTTTATTCAGTCTGTTAAACCACCAAAGATACGGATTCTTCCCAAGGGGCTATTTCTGCCTTCATTTATTGAGACTACCAGGTCATATCACTTGTTTTCAATTAACCCAGAGCTATTTAAAACTATTAGGCCATTAACTGTTTTGCTAGACGCCTGCTCTCCCCAGTCACCCTCCTCTTCCTCCAACATGGCCACCCCACTATCCTTCTCTCCTTCTATATGCTCCTCTGTCCCTCCTGACTCTCTAAGCCAGTGTTTTTCAACCGCTTTTTTATCCCATGGCACACTTGAACCTATAGTTAAACTTCCACAGCACACTTAAATCGTGGTGATCAAAAACAAGACTAGTAAAAAAGAATATACTTACTGTTCTTTGAACTTCTTTTGAAAATAATTTAATTAATGATCTTTAAAATGTTTTGCAACACACCTAAGATCCTCTCGTGGCACACTGATTGAAAATCACTACTCTAGCTGGTGCTGTGGCTCGCGCCTGTAATCCTAGCACTCTGGGAGACCCAGGTGGTGGATTGCTTGATTTCAGGAATTCAAGACCAGTCTGAGCAAGGGCAAGACCCCCATTTTTACCAAAAGTAGGTAAACTAGCTAGGCGCTGTTGCGGACGCCTGTAATCCCAGCTACTCAGGAGCTGAGGTTAGAGGATCACCTGAGCCCAAGAGTTTGAGTTGGCTATAAGCTATGATGCCATGGTACTATTCAGGGCATTGAGTGAGTGAGATAGCTAGATAGACAGACAGACAGATAGATAGATAATCACTGCTCTAAACCCTCTGCATTGTCCTCTGTCCTTCAGAGGAAGCCCTCCTTCTGGATGACTTCTTGGTGTTCCTTGTGAGCACCCTTATAGTTCTTGCCACTCCTGATAGCACCTCCCTCCCTACCTCCCTCTCTCTCTCCTTCCCTTCCTCCTCTCTTCCTTTCTCTCTTTCTCCCTTATAAGCCATATTCTCTGCACCTCCCAGAGCCATGGTTGAAAAAATTAGATTGCTTCCTGGAATCTACAACAAAATGTCTGACTAAAAATCCCTCAGGGAAAGCTAGGAAAGCCAGAACAGGCCTTCAGATTTGTTTATTCATTCAACAAATATTTATTGAGCAGCTACTTATATGCCAGGCCCCTGAGATTAAAACTATTGGCAATCTATAAGCAGAGAAAGAGATAATTTTACCCATCTGACATACAAGCTTAATTGAAGATTAGGGGATAGACTAAAAGACCTTGTTTTAGTCCCTAGCCCTCTGTTCATAATCACTGATTATTGCTGCAAAAAAAGTATAGCCAGAGACCTTTTACAAATATTGTGAGCATCCTAATGGCCATACTGGTTTGCCTTGGAATGTCACTAGGATTGTGTGTGGTAATTAGTTTCCTTTTTCCGGCCAAGGGCCCCTTCAGCATTGCAGTGTCTGGCTCTTTCAAATTCTTTCTAAGCAACCAGTTTCCAGATAATTGTAATCAATTGTTTCCTATGGGCAAACCCTTCTCAATAATGAGCTCATCATCCCATCAGGTGAAAATATAGCAGTGCGATTAATATTTGGGCATGAAAACAAATTACTGTTTCCTGAATAATGAGTTCTGGGTCCTGTTTTAAAGCTGAAAAAACCAAAATTTAATTCTTTTCATGAGAACTGACAGACTTTACTTCAAACCAACTTCACTTCATTAAAACCATGATAAAAGTCTGCAAGGCAGCATAGAAATATTGCAATTGTAGGCTCACTGAGAAAGGGAAGAATCCTTATATTGTTCAAGTACCACACAATGGGTTTGCAATGGAGTCGCTCCATCCCAGATAGATTCGCCTTCTCCTCCCTTACCACCCGGGTTCACTTCACGGTGAAACGGAGGCAGCAACCAAAGCTACCAACTCCTTTACTTGCTTTTGACTATACAGGAACTGAACAACCTGATTTGGGTGCTGGGGGAGGATGAAGGATAATGAGGATGAATTCCCTGTGAAAAAGTCTGGTGCCAGGACCAACAGCAATTGGGTCAAATGGTGTCCAGTCAAGATGTGGAGGAGGGGAAGGTGGATGTAGGCTCACCAGACCTCTGTGGAGGTAGACATAGTGACCAATCTTTGTGACTGCATTAGCGACCCTGCCCCTGGACTAGGGACTGGGGTCTGAGGTTGCTGGGAGCATATCTTCCCCAGGAAGCCTTTTCTAACTCTTTAGACTGTTGGATGGCTTCTCGGTGCTCCTTGTGAGGAGAACTTTATAGTTCTTGCACTTTCTGAAATTCTCTACTTTTTCACAGTGGTTGACACCATGGTCTTTGGAGAAAGGCAGTATGGTTTTATCACTAATTAGCTGTATGACCTTGGGCAAGTCACTTAACCTCTCTGAGCCTTGGCTTCCTCATGAATAATATTTAATAGGATTTATGTGGAGATTAAATGAGTTAGTAAAAGGCCTGGCATATGTATACTAATCTTATGACCATCCTCATCAATAATATCATTTTCCCCACTTGATCAATATCTTTCTCACTTCTCAAGTTCAGGGTTCAGTTATTTATCTTCATCTAGTAAGAGCTAAACTCATAGATGTTCTCAGTAAATTCAATGGATTTCATATAAGTAGCTGCCAGAACGTAAAGAGAGGCTGAGGTGCCTCTCTCGGGAAGATGATTACCCTGGAGAAATCTTGGAGTCCAGAGTGACACAGAGGTAGTCATTTGCTCTTCTATGTGTTTGCAGTGGTCGATGACAAGTGATGAATGGCCTTTACTGTGGGGGATTGGGATAGGAAAGATTTCTTGATAAGAAGATGGTATGATGAATCCAGAGAATCTTTCACCAGAGACAGTCAGACCTCGGATGTGTCCATTTACAAGGGTGTGACTGAGGGGGCATGTCCACCAGGAGAAGCTCCCTGGAAAGGAGCCCAGAACAATGTGTATTGAAAGTGTAGCTGTGTGTTACCCCTACTGGGCCATGTGTGGTGTGTACTCATGTGGGGTTCACTCAGAAATTAAAAGACTCCTCCTTCTTGAGGGAGGACTCCTCTGTACAAATAGGCAAATGTGTTTGCATCTGGGATATATGGGTGTGGTCATGCCTAAGGGGAACAATCTGGATGACTTCTCAGGCTCCTTTTCAGCCCTTTGAATGCAGGAAATAATTGGTGTGTGGGGGAGAGTAGTGGGGGTTATATATGTGTGATGAGAGAGAGAAAGGGGGGGAGGACAAGAAAAAAAGAAGAGAAACTTACAGCATCTCTAACCAAATGGATTCTCTTCTTTTTTTTTAAATTAAAAATAATGTTGCCCTTCTTTTTTTTATTAAATCATAGCTGTGTATATTAATACAATCATGGGGTACAGTGTCGTGTTTTCATATATTGTTGCCCTTCTTAAAATTAACATAGCTAGTAAAATGAAGAGGTGACTGGTGACTTGGAAATATTTCAGACAGCAGCATTTCTACCAATTCATCAAAGATGTCATTAAGCCTGAGAATGACTAAAATCTGGTGATATAAATACTGCTTTCAGCAGCTTTTCTTAAGGGGTGAAACTGGCTTGCCTCTGGCACAGCGGACATCAAAATTAAAGGGGGAGATATTCATGTGACATAGTAGCAAAATACAGCTTAGGAGAAAGCCTCATTACTGAGCAAGGAATAGAAGGGAAAGTGCCGACTGGGAGTTTGGACCTCTGGGCTCTAGTCCAAAATTTGCTACTTACAAATATGTGACCTTGGGCGAGTCACTTCATTTCTTGGCACCTCAGTTTTGGTATATGGCATATCTCCTCTAGCTCTAATAGTTTAACTTATTAAAGCACCAAAGTACATCTAAATGAAATATCCAATAAGACATAGCTATATTCTTTCCCTGTCTTTGCACACTGGACTGGTGTTAGTCTGTGTTTATCAGTGTCTAGACAAATACTTGAATGGGTTGCATATCAATTCTCTTGCAAAAGTTTCCTGCAATGAAAATTGCTCTGTCATTTAAACAAATGAACAGATTCCCAGGTCATGGCATCTAATTCAGTAGATGATTTCTATAATTAATTCTTTCACTAAGTTACTTAATAGTCATGTTTCATACCAGCTCTGTGCCCAGTGTTGTTCAAAGGGAGATGGCAACAAGACCACCACACTTAAAAACCTACCACCAAATGACAGCCCAATAAAACAATATTGGCAGCATCCTGGAATCTGTCCCAGGATCTGACCTACACATTCATTTCAAAGTGAGCACGTACACGAGCATTTCAGCTGAAGGCAGCTTAGCACAGGGTGTGCCTACCTGCAGCATCATATAAAATGCTTTCTTCAGGACTGTGTCAGCCAGGTTTGCATTGACTAACTTCAATCACAGCTGGCATGAAATTCCATTTCCTTTGTCCAGGAGACAATAGAAATAGAAAAGGGAAGTTCCCACCCAAAGTCTGAAAGGACAGGGCCTGGGATCCATGCTAACTTTGCAGGGGATGATGACTGTTCCTTTGTGTTGGGGCCATCCACTGGGTTCCACCTCCTAAGAGGTGGTAATAGGAGGTGAAAACTGGCACCGGGGCATGGAAGATGTCCACTGCACATTTTCCTGTAGACTTTTCTCTGCTTCCCTGAGGATATGATCAGGCCTCCTGGTGCTGGTATTGCAAAGGCCCAAGTGTTTTAACTACCAAAAACCCATGAAGAAGTGAGTGACCAGCAAAGTGGGCACAACAGGTAAAGTTGCAGCTTTGTAACATTCAACAGGAGTTGTTTCCGACTTAAACCTTTAAGTCACTAACCTGTGAGAGAAAGTGTGTGTCTGCGTGTGTATGTGCAAGAGGTGTTTTCTCTGTTCTCCTTTCTTAAGTTTTAGGGAGCCCTAACGGTTGGGGCAGAGCAGGGGCAGATATGATTGGTAGGAGAAATCAAGGCAGCAGTTCTCAACCCTCAGTCATCCTGGTTTACAAGAGTCTGCTGTACAAGAATTTGTACTGAGTCCTCTGCAAACTGGAGGAGATTTGAGGCAGAAAGATAAATCAAATTCTAAATTGCAAGAGCTGTGCAATTCCTGGGAGAAAATTTGTCCTTAAGGGACAGAAAATTCTGGCATGGTAAGCTGGGCTTAGCAGTAGGGCTTAAGGATCAAAAGGAGTAATGATCCTTGGTTCAGCATGAGGGCTATTCCTTTAACCCACCCTGGCCCAATTATCTTGGTGTCCTATGCTAGCCCTAGAGAGAAGAATGAATATTAATAAAACTGGCGAAACTGTGTTACCAAACTCTATGATACCATGTAGCTCAAATGACTCCACTGCAGGATGAGGCCTCTCCCCCAACAAAGCATAACACAAGGTAGAAGACTATTTTCTTTCTTTGTAAGTCTGCCAGGTGACTTGGTAAGCCTCCGCCCCCAAAGCATCAGCAGTAGCAGGGGATCAACCTGGACGGGCAGTATTGGCAACAGGATGCATACAGCTGTATTGTCACAATGCACCCAGGCCCACAAGAATCTCAAACACATTTGAGACAACTTCCAGGTCTGCCAAGGACACCTCAGTGGTGAAGGACTGTGGAGAGGGAGTAATGCACGGTGGGTCCTGTGAGTCAGTAAAGTTCTGTATTAAGGGCCAAACTGAAGACAGGTACAGTGGCTCACACCCATAATCCAGGCACTCTAGAAGCCCAAGGCAGGAGGATCACTTGAGGTCAGGAATTCAAGACCAGCTTGAGCAAGAGCAAGATCCCATCTCTATAAATAGTAGAAAAAGTAGCCAGGTGTGGTGACACATGCCTGTAGTCCCAGCTACTTGGGAGGCTGCAGTGAACTGTGATGATGCCACTACACTCTAGGTAGGGTAACAGAGCCAAACTCTGTCTCCAAAAAAAAAAAAAAAGGACCAGATTGCTTCATTGGTTGATACAGCCTAAAGATAGTTGGGTCACGCTTCTGTGGAGATGTGATTTTAAGGGACATATCCTATACTTATGTTTCATTTCAGATATGCTCAGCCTCCCTTGTCTTATTCTAGCTGCTGCAGAAATGATCAGCTCTGCCTGGATTTGAACAACCAAGGGGACAGGTGACTGATCCTGTGGATATAAGCCAGTGTCTCTCCTCGGCTACTCAGTGTGTGTGCAATGATCCCATAAACAGAGTGACCAAGGTAGCAAGGTTGAAGCCTATTCATAGGCCCAAAAGTAGGGCTCCCTCTTATTGGGGCTATTCTAACTACTGTGACTGCCAGAGCAGAAACTGATCTTGATTCCTTAATGTGACATCATTCTTCAAGGAGCTCAGCCAACCATTTCAATAGTAGGGTAGTTATGTTGGAACCCTGATACCCTAATAGGGCAGCAATTCATCTTTACTGAAATGGTACCTACTCTGGACATGGGTAGTTTGTGTTTCCTTCTTATGGTGCCTCCACCAGCAAGATCATCTAGGCCTTTCAAAATGCTGATAAATATAGGTGTGGCAGCCCTCATATTACCTGCAACCAGGAGACCCATTTTGTAACAACAGCATAAGAAGTGTGACAGTAGGCACAAAACTACAGGATCTACCATAGACCTCACCATCCGGGACCAGCCAGTTTAATAGGATGGTGGGATGGGCTATTAAAGGCTCAGCTGAAACACCAGCTCAGGGAAAGTACTCCAAAAAGTTGGCGCACTCTCCTTTGGACATGCAGTTTGCGTGATGAACTAACAGCCAAGATATGGACCCAGTAGTTAGAATACGTGAGTCTGGGAAATTGGCACATCATTACTCACAATGACCTTCTTATGGAATTTGTGTTTTCCATCCCCACAAACTTAGAACTTCCCAGGGTCCCAGAGGTCAGTAACATTTCCACTGAATGTGAAGCTGCAACTTGCTACCAGCTTACTTGGGGCTTCTCAGGCTGGTGGATCAGTAAGCAAAGAAAATCACTGTACTGAATATGTTAAGGAGCTGGTCTTGTGCTGCACAATGTAAATGGGAGAAAGTGGGTCTGCAATCCATGGCACTCACAAGGATGTGTGTTAGCACATCCAGGGAAAATGGACATTGTAGCGATCACAGATCAAGGGCCCCTTGGTGATGCAGGTCTTGATCACACTACTGGGCAAGCAGTACAGGTCAGAGCAAAGTGCTGGCCAGGGGTGACAGAAATCTAAAATGGGAGAGGGGGGGTTGTGAATGTCAAGTATGGCCTTAGGACCAGCTGCCACTGTGGGGCTATGTCTTTCTTTACTCATCTTCTTGCCTTGGATCTTTTTGGAAGTTCAACAGCCTTGGGGCAGTACCTGTGGCTCAATGGGTAGGGCGCCAGCCCCATATACTAAGGATGGAGGGTTCAAACCCAGCCCTGGCCAAACTGCAACAAAAAAATAGCTGGGCATTGTGGTGGGCACCTGTAGACCCAGCTAGTTGGGAGGCTGAGGCTAGAGAATCATCTAAGCCCAAGAGCTGGAGGTTGCTATGAGCTGTGATGCTATGGCACTCTACTGAGGGCGATAAAGTAAGACTCTGTCTCTAAAAAAAAAAAAAAGGAAACAAAGGAAATTCAACTGCTACCATCTTAAAGGAGACTATGACTTACACCACTCCCTGCAAAGAAAAAAATGAGGGCATCTCGTTCTCAGAAAATAGAGGTTCCAGAGTGTACCCGGTGAGCCAGATGATGGAGGGCATGAGCAGACCATATGGGATGAGGAATGTGCTTCCTCAGACCAGCAGTCCAACCTTTTGAGGTACCAGGGACCAGTTTCATCGAAGGCAGTTTTCCCACAGACGGACTGGGGAGATGGTTTGGGATGATTCAAGCACATTACATCTCCACCTCAGATCAGCAGGCATAACACTCTCAAAAGAAGCGCCGAACACAGGTCCCTGGTACACGCAGGTCAGAGTAGGGTTTGTGCTCCTCTGAGGATCTAATGTCACCACTAATGTGGCAGGAGGCGGGTCTCAGGCAGTGATGGGAACAATGGAGAACAGCTGTAAATACGAGTGAAACATCGCCTGCCACGAACCTCCTTCTGTCAGCCCAGTTCTCTATCAGGCCATGGACCAGACCTGGGGTTGGGGACTGCAATCTAAGGTTGTTCCTGTTCACTGCTTTAAATCTCTTGGCTTCACTTGTCCCTTGTTCCAGATGTAACTGCAGCAAGCTGCTTCCCAAAGGCACAGCCAGACAGTGCTTTGCCTCACGCCCACGCTGTGCACTGTCACCTGTTACTCCAGGGCTAATCTGTTTGATACCAAGATGTAGAAATTCACAGCAGCCCTTACATGTGTACAGTCTGGGTGTGGAGGAGAATGAATCCTTACACATGAACCCTTAACTTATGGAAAATGGATGCAGGGGATAAATTCTTCCCCTTTTCTCACCTGGATGAGCATTCCTGTGACATTATTTGCAAGGCCTCACCGAAGGTAATCCTGTGATAGTAATCCATTGGGCCTCGTGGTAGCCAGCTCATACTTCCTTGGACCTGTTTTGGTTTTATCTCATTTTCTGTCTTGCTTTCCTTGTCCTTCCCTTCTGGTCCTTAATGTACACTCCCTAACAAAATAATGGCATACAAGTCCTGCCTCACACTCTGCTTTCTAAAGAAATCAGCTAAGAAAGCGGTGGCCCTAAGGAAAGAAAAAGAGAATTGTACAAAAAATGAAAATATTCCCTTTCCAAAGGGAAAGTAAGTCAAAGTTTAAACCTAACTATAGATGAACAGCACCCTAGAGAGATAAGATTTGGGTTTGAGTCCTTTAGAATCAAGCTGCAAAAGCCACGGAAGGGCAGTTTAAAAGCCTTTTCGAATTGCCACAGGACACCTCCAGTGGAGTTTCAGAAATTCTTTAGACAGAATTCAAGAGCAGCAAACCCTATTATCAGGATTTGGGTTGGCCCGGGGTAACCTTGTAAAGAAGGGGAAGCTGATCTTAAAGCCTCTGCAGACAGTCTTTGAGCATCTCCCACTCCTCTGCCCTAAGATATTCAGCGTTTATGTTCTCTTTTCCCTCTCCTTCCTTCCATCCCTTTTAGCTACATGGTATTTGGAAGTGGTCACTTAAATTGATTTTCACTTAAGTATTAATGACTAATGGAGTTTAATCTGATAGTTCTCCAAGAATCCCAAGAGGTTTTTATATAATAACCCCTTACTCAAAAGACCATGTTTCTAATAGTAGACTTTCTGGCATCAACAATTGACTAGTAGAGATAGATTTGAGGGTTCCTTAAAATAAACCTCATTCACAATTAGTACTTTTCATTTATGTCTAGGACTTAGTCCAAGCTGTTTTATTCCTGTGTTCTTTAAGATAATGGTCTTTAACGATCAGAAGAAAAAGCTTGACAAAAAATCCCTGACTTGGTTTTTCCCACCATGTAATTATGAAAACTTTTATAGTAAAGTTGAAAGTCAAAATAATTTTACCCGAATACCTTTATACCTATCACCTATATTTTTGTCATTAATATTTTACTGTACTTTATCACGTATCTACACATCTACCCATTGCTTTATCTATCTCTTTTTGATCCATTTCAAAGCAAATTGCAGGCATCTGCTCTCGTCTCTACTCTAAATACTTCCCTGACTTGATTTTCCTCTTGAGTCGTCTGCATGTCAGGACAAAGCAAAGAAGAATTCAGCAACTGCTGCTTAAAACTCACTCATTACTTAAGGAATAAAGACAGAGTGAAATACGGGGATGGAAGGAATTCAGCCCCTCCTCCTATTGTTTTTCTAGCAAGTAGGTGATCGAAGCTATAAATGTTTTCTAGAAACCGAAGTCCCAACTTGTCATCTTCATTGTCAGAAAGAGCCTCAGGCATATTAGTTTTTACAAAGCCACATGCTATAGTAAAACTAGCTCCCAAATGTTTATCTTAAATACTCAAATCATTTTGCAGTAGCTTTGTGTTTGTAGGTGAAAGTATCTGAAGATATAAAATCTGCCTGGAACTAAATGGAAAGTTTGAGTCAAACCAACACACATTGTCTGATTGCATTCCTGACCTGCACAGATGTTCTTTGTGAATAAAATAAGTTGTCCCATCTCAAGCTATTCTAATCTGTGATTTCTCTGACAGGGTACCAGCCATTGGGATTTGGCTTCTCCACCAAGTAAATGTCCCTTGACAACTTCAGTCAGGCCTAGTATTCTCTCCTGGTCACCTGGCATAACTCTACTTGCTACCACACAGTCCAGCACTTAATTATTTTGTGTAGATTGTTTCTGTCTTTCTTCTGGAGTCTAAGTTCTTGCCGGTAGGAAGTCTGTCTTCTGAATCTTCTAAATTCGCTGCTGGGGGCTTGGCATATAGTAGCAGGCTCACACCTAAGACTTTGCAGATCTCAAAGGCTCTTACATACATTTTCTCATTTAAATGTAACGTATAGTAGACTGCTTGGCCTACTTGCTTTCAAAAAGCTGGCTCTGAATACTTTTAAAGTGTTTCTCCTCAGATACGTGATCATGGCAGTTAATATCAGCCAGAATACTTTTCCAACAAGTCCCCAGGCAGTCATCATGAGCAGGGACTTAGAGACAGGGCTTTTCTGTGTCAGAGCCAGAATTCAGAAATGCCCTGCTTTTTTTGGTTAAAGGAGACCCGGGTTTTTTTTCTTTTCAACACTCATTTGCACTGACCTCTTTTTCTGGTTTCTCAATAAAAGGATTAAGGATTCAGGAAGCATGGGGGAGCAGCTTGTTTAGCTAGAGAGAGGGCTTAGGCAAGTCTGATGCTGTGGGCTGGAAAAGCCATGAAGAAGCTTCCATTGCTATTTCTGGTGGTTCAGAAACCCAGGTCTCTGTCCAACTCTGAGTCATCTCATAGCAATGTGCATGGCCATAGATTACATGTGTATTATGTACACGGGTTACACTGTTTCCCTGGAGTTAGCAGGACAAGAGTGCTGAAGTACTGGGGTAATTCAGTAATGAACACTATGACCTAAATCACTTATGTCAGCTTCCAGAAAGGTCCAGTCTCTTCTGACAGTGTAGCCCTTGGCAATGTTTAGGTAAATAATAAATACACTGATATGCTTAATAAATGAAAATGGATTCAGGCAGAAGATGAACATGCCTTTCTTCTAAATATCTCTAAATAAACTTCCTTCTCATTTTGAATTTTATGTAATAGCAAAACCATCTATAAGTGGACCAGAGATATTGAAAACAATTGCATCGAGGTCTGGTGATAGGCAACAACTGGGTCTCACAGCTCATTCCTGATCTGAGCTGGGTTTAATTCCAAATCCAAGTGTGAAGTAGCCCTGTTTTCATTATCCTTGTTTTTACTATAATTATGCAGTGGTTTCAGTGAAGAACAGATTGACAGAAATCTTTAGGGACTTATCATCAAAGACAGATATAGAAGCAGAAATATAAGGTACTCAGCAAGAAGCCAATTGTCTAGAGAAGAGTGAGTCCCAGAATTTCTGCTTCTGTAATTTTTCCTCCCTCTCTCATTCTATAAAATCATTGTCTTCAACATTTTTCAGAACAGTCTGCCTAGGAGTGATCGGGGGAAAAAAGAAGTGAGGAAAATAGATTGTCAGAAGAAACCCAAGTGCACTGGGGAGCAGAAGTGGGGCAGCTTTGGAGTGATCTTGGCAAAGAAGCACCTGGGAGCATTAGGAGCCACTCAGTCCGCACACCCACACATGTGGTGGCCTTGCTTTCCCAGCAGGGCCTATTTGCTGTGGCACTTAGGGGTTGAAGAGATTCCTATGGCAGCCTCAGACCTGACCTCTGGGTTGCCAGATTGGGATCCCTGTGGCCCAGTAAGATGCAGCCAGCCCCGAAGCCTGCTTGTTTTGCAACTAGATCCTGCTCAGATGAAGTAGGGTAAGGAGTTAACAGCACACCCTTCTCCATTAAACCCTGATTCCTACACAAAAGGCTGTTATCAGGCCCACAGTCTATTCAAGGGAGTTCCCAGAGCAGATTAAAGAAAGTCATTCTCAGACTGGGGGGAGGGAGCATCTCACTCTACCAGAGGAGGATGCAGCACAAGATGAGCAAAGCCAACGGAGCAGCCAGAGCCGGAGATGGCAGGGCTTAACCCCTGGTTTAATAATGACAGCATTGGATATGATTGTTCAGCTGCTAGTAACAGAAAATCCAGTATAAGAATATCTTTGTTTACTTAAGAAAATCTTGAGCTAGGGCAGTCCCAGGGTTGGGTTAGCATCTCCACAATGCAAGGACACTGAGTCAGAGTGTTTGCAATTCTCTTAATCTTTCCCTCTTGCTCGTCACAAAGCCATGGCCCTAATTCCAGGCATCCTGCCTCACAAAGCCTCTTCCAAAGGCAGAAAGCAAGAATGTTCATCACATGCTGGCCTTCTTTTATTAATTATAATAGTAACTCACTTTTTTCTTTAACATTTACTATAGATCAGGTATTATCCTAGGCTCTTTGTATGTATTAATTCATTTAATTCTACCTTGGGTAAGGAAAACCAAAGAACAAAGAACTTTGGTTCGATTTTCTCAGCTTCACTCAGACAAGAAACGGTAGATCATTAGCAGCGGGTTATAGTGGGTACCTGTGGTCCCAGCTACCTTTGAGGCTGAGTCAGGAGGAGAATCACTTGAACCCAAGAGTTTGAGGTTGCTGTGAACTAGGCTGATGCCATAGCACTCTAGCCCTGGGGTGACAGGGTAAAAACTCTGTCTCCAAAAAAAAAAAGAAAAAGGCAGAGCTGGGACTTAAGTGTCTGACACTTGGGCTCCAGAGCCCTTCTGGTGCCAAATCACCTCTCAATTAGGGAAAAGAGGTTTGTTTTCCAAAGCCCTTGAGCAGGCTTTATTTCCTGCTCCACTGTTTAGACTTGGGTTACAAGACTGCTCTGGCTGCAAGGGAGGCAGAGAGTATAACTATCTGTTTCAACCTTAAGAAAAAGGTGGGCTGTGAAGGTCAATTGAGTAGCCACCACCCAACAGTATTTGTCCGCCATTCCCCACGCCACTGCACCATTGTAAAAGAAACAGTGGCCTCTGTTTGAGGGGAAAGGTCCTGGTGCACTAAGCGCTCAGGTCAGAGTCTGAGGTCACTGGGCTGTTTGCCTCACTGCTATTGAGAGAAAAGCCAAGCTTCCGCTCAAAACCAGCCAGAAAGAGTAAAAATGCCAGCAGCTTCACCATCTTGTCTTCCATCCAGTACTGGAGTATCTGTGCATAAGCAGTTCTTATTAAATTATTCATCCTGAGTTAATGGGGAGGAAATCAGATGCAACAGGTGTGGTTCTTCCCGTGTGTTGAATGGCTTTAAAACAAGCTCTCAGACACTGGTTGCCTCAGGGAAAGCAGCAGGAGGACAAATCAGCTGTATTTTAAGCTAATTACCAAAATGCCACTACCTGTCAAATGGGGACATTTTGTTCCAGGGTCAGTGGTCATAGAAATAGAGGAGAACTCAGGGAAGGAAAGAGAATTACATAGGCAATTTGTTTTACATACACTTAAAAAAAAAAAACCCACCGGCTATATGACATGGTTGCACTGCAAGTGTTATTGTACCTGCCTATAATTTGGGTAGAATCTCATTTTTATAAGCGAAGAGACTTCCAAATTGCTACGTTAGATCCAAAGCTCATTAAACTTGAAGCCTATTGCTATAATATACTGAAATATACAGTGTTGTTTCCTGAGTTTAAAATTTATTCCCACAAAGCAAATGTTAGGTGTACAATTCATTTGCAAATGACATGTGGGGAGAGGGAGGAAGGGGTGGGCCTCCAAAGGATGTGCTTGGCTTGCTCCAACACAGTAGAGCCAGAGAAGGTAAATGATGCGACATCATCCTTCTGCAATGACTGTATTTGAATGCAACACGATATCTTAATAAAATATGACATGTTTTTCCAATGTTGGGTGGTTGTGTTTTGCAGTTTTCTAAACTGCGTGGTTGGTTGTTTTTGCCCCAATTTTTCTTTCTCTTTTTTTTGGCCAAGAGCTCATTGTATTAGTTCTAACAGCTAAAGAATGCTGTAAAATGAGCAGGGTTTTGAATTGCCATTATCTATTCAGAGAATAATTACAGGTACACTGAAGACAGTCTGAAACAGGAAGACAAGGGGAGCTCACAGCACGAACCTACCCAGGTCTGCTTTCTCTCTCCCTGGCTCCGGGAAGCTGTCACCTCCACTGTCTCTAGTGTCCCCCGAGCCTCAGTTTTCTTATTTGCAAAATAGGGAACTAGACTGTGATCCGTGAAGCCTGTGATCTCTAGAGCCTTTGAAGTTCTGAAGTTCTATGATTCTGCACACTCTGAGTCAGGATTTAACAAAATCCCCAAGTTTTAGAAATAACGCTAAGTCACAAACTGACATTTTTTTTTCAGATGCTGCTAAGCATATTTCACAAAGAGATAAACCACCATATGCAAAGGAAAATATCTTCATACAAAAGATGGACTGTTAGAAGGACAAATGCTTTGTGTGACTAGGATATTTTTCTCCATGGTTTCCTGTATCCATACTGACAAATACTGCTAATATGTGAAATTCTTTCAAGGCATGGCTATAGCTCAGTTGGATGTTAAAACGGCATTTCCCCTACATTATGCTTTAGGAATGGGAGGTTAATGAAATTGTTTCTGTCTCAGTTTTCATTCTGTAGATTATTTTGTAATAGGGGCGAGACTGTCCTACCTTTAATTTGGTGTTTTATTAGATTAAATGCAACACAAAGGCAGGACCATTTTATTCTGCTATTCTTATATTCCCTCGTAATATAGCATGCTACATGCTTTCCCTTATTGATTCTTTTAACAGTCTCCTGTTTCTAGGGAACATGATATAAGAGAAAACTGAATTTCTTTGAAATTTAAACCGAGGTCAGAGCTTCCTTCTGGATTCCTATGGTTTGCTCTAGGAAGGGAAGAAGGGAGGAAAGACGAAGGAGGAAGGAGAGGCATTGGGCATATCCCTTTACTCAGTGGTGTTCACCTCAGGGCCTAAAGTATGTCTTCTCAACTAGGGGGCTGTTGGCTTCCAGGGGGACAATATTGGGTCTATGACTGTGCCATGCATTGCAAGGTATTTAGCATCCCTGCCTCCCACCCACTAAATGCCCCCAAAGCTGTCCTTAACCAGCCCCCCACACAGTTCCATATGTCAACTTCTCTGAAAGAGTCCAAATTAGTAGCATCCCTCTGGAGAAAGGAGGCCTCGTAAAAAGACAGGTTAGTTTTCAAAAGCCCAAAGAGGGTCTATGTCTATGTGGAGAAATGCTGCTTCAAACATTCCAGCCTCCTTTCCAGATAATGGACCTTGACAATATTCCTGCTCCCCAGATGATGACACGTATTAAGAGGAAAAGCAGAAGATGTTTGAGAATCTCATGGTTTATAAAAAATCATACACTTTTCCTAGACCTTAAAGTAAGAATTAAGCCTCTCATGTTACTTTATGGAAAATATAGACTTGTTTCTCTCATACTCCATAAAATAAAGTGTGGTTCACAATAAAATGATCCCTCAGAAGTAAAGATCCTGCATACGAAACACACACAGGAGAATGAGTGGATTTTGTTTTCATGTTCCAGATTGCCCTGTGGTGTCAGGGTTTTGAATTCCAATAAGATTCAACATATAGGTACTGGGTGCTGAATGCCAGTGGCAGTGTAATAGATGCATATGTCTCCTACCTATGAGGCTCACCCCTGTGCCTGGGAACTAACTATTGTATACTTCAGATGTAAAATAATAAACACCATCAAGGAAGTATTTTTACATGGCCTAGGAATTTGGTAAAGGGACAGGTGATTTCACCCAGGCATAGGAAAGTGGTGGTGATGGGAGGAGAAACAGAGAGAAACAGAGAGTAACAGATCCAGGGAAAGCTTCTGAGAAAAGGTATCAGCTGATTTGGGCCTGAAGGATAAGTGGGCATTTAACAGGTGGTGACGGGTAGGGAATGGTATGGTCACAGAGCAGGAAAGAGAATGCTGAAAATCCAATGTGGTGGGACACTGGTGGAAGGGTGGTGGAGAGGAAGGTAGAAATATTTAAAGCAGCAGTAGGCTAAGAAGTCAGGCCTTTATCTCATAAGTAGAAGGGAACCAACTTAAATTTTTAATCAAGAAAGTAAAATAATCAAATTTATGTAGGGACAAGAACTGATAGAAGTATAGAAAATGGGTAGATTGGCTTGGCGCCTGTGGCTCAATTGGCTAAGGCGCCAGCCACGTACACCTAAGGTGGCGGGTTTGAATCCCCAGCCCGGGCCCGCCAAACAACAATAATGGCTGCAACTAAAAAATGGCCGGGCGTTGTGGTGGGTGCCTGTGGTCCCAGCTACTTGGGAGGCGGAGGCAGGAGGCTCGCTTGAGCCCAGGAGTTGGAGGTTGCTGTGAGCTGTGATGCCATGGTACTCTACCCAGGGGGATAGCTTGAGGCTCCGTCTCAAAAAAAAAAAAAAAAAGAAAATGGGTAGATGAGACAAACTTTATCAGGGATAGCAGTTAAGTGCCAGTGACCATCATACTTCACTTTTAAGCACTTCTTCATAAAAAGATGTAGGAAACTAAGTGAATCCTTAGCAAACTGAAGGCAAATAATATATTTAAAGATTTTCACCTGTGAAATTTGTAATGATTTACCAGCCAGGGTCCTCAAACTTTTTAAACAGGGGGCCAGTTCACTGTTCCTCAGACCGTTGGAGGGCCAGACTGCGGGCCCCAGGACGAGTCAGCTACTAAGCAGAACAGGCAGCAGTGGCAAAAACACTCGCGGGCTGGATAAATGTCCTAGGTGGGCTGCATGTGGCCTGCGGGCCGTAGTTTGAGGACACTTGATTTACCCTATATTCTGAGCATTCACTACAACCACTCTTTCCTTCTGAACAAGGCAGCATGAAGCATTGGCTTAACCCCAAGCTACCGTGTTTGTGTGCTATATCCCCACTACCTACTACTGCAGTCATAGTTGATTGAGTCAGACAGTCACACCAGGCCGAAAAGCAGCCATTGGTGGGACTTCCTGGTGGGCTGGCTCTAGGTTCTGGCCAGTGATGGCGGCCCTAGATAAAGTCTACCTAGCAGTTGGGTCCTCTCAGGATGTCTGAGCATAGGACATAAACAGAGACTCGCAAAAACCACAGTGGTAAAGAAGCCATGATACGCAAAGAGAAAAACCTTCCGTGCCATGAATAGGAAGAAACCAGGAGGTGCTGAGAAGCAGAGAGGCCGGGCAGAAGCAGCAGAAAGGGAGGAGCTGACCCTGTGGGTGAGGCGGCCAATGCGCTGATGCCCCTCCTGACAGGTGCGTCTGAGCCCCCAGGACTACTATCCCACAATTAGAGCCCTCACACCACCTATGCAATGGTTGGGTGCCAAGGAGCTGGCTGTATGGCTGCTCAGACATTTTTTCTGCTCTTTCTTATTTCTTATGTCTCTAAAAAAGTTAATTCAAATCAACTGAGATAATTTGTTTACTGTTTCTTGCAAACTGAAGGGACTCTAACACATCTCACGAAGATGGTAGGTAGCATTGCTTCATAGTTAATAATAAAAACAGCCACCATTTACTCAGTGCTCTTTATATGCTGGGCATTGTGATGGGAGTTGTATATACATGACCTCATTTAAACCCCATGACAACACTATGAGACAGATGCTTCCACTATTCCCATCTTACAGATGAGGAAAGGAGTTTGGAGAGGGGATATAATGTGCCATTCACACAGCTAGTGAGTGGCAGACTGGGACCTGAATCCAGGTCCGCTGGGCTCCAGAAAGGGCATTCTTGACAACCATACCTTTGTGTCAGAGATGGCTAGATGGGCTCCACCTTCTCTAGAACTCGGCTGTTACTAGAGGCCACCGCCTAGCTGGTCATTGCATTTTCCCACCTTCCTTGTTTCTGGGGGATCCATGTGACCAGTTTTGGTCAGTGAAATATGAGCTTTGGTTTTCAGTATTAGCTGTGGGCTGAGAAAGCTTTGTCCATAGCTTCCTCCTCTCCCAGGTGCATGCTGGGAATAACAGAACCACACTGTGGAAAGGCTCATGTCCTCGGCCTATAACATGGAGGAAAACTACTGAGCAGGGGCACCTGTATTGTATTATTAATATTACATAAGCAGAACATAAACTGAGATTTGGGGGTCTCTATACAGCTATAGAGTCTGCCTTTCTTACCTTGGGGGCCGAGAGCAGGACACAAGCTTAAAGCTTGAATCTCTGATGCTTCAGTAGGTTACCCAACAAGTTGCTGAAAGATTGTGGGAACAATATTAGATGGCACGGTTTTCCCACACCAAGAGTAGCTCTCTTTTTATTCAGCATAACTGAAAAACCAGAAGGTGTCATAAACACAGAGTGTGTTTGTAAACACATTGTTCTCACGCTTCCCCCAAATCCTTGAAAACTCAGGAGGAAAAAAACATCAGAGCACTGAGCCTCGTAGCACCTCTCATCTGTTAGAAGCCCCATTCCAATCCAACTTATATTTAGACATTATTTCCTATTTTATACCCCTACCTGCCAAATCACAGCACCTTTGGTGTGAAACACAGCACCTGTTTAATGGGAGTGCAAGAGATGACACAGCTGTTTCCAATAGTAAGCAAAAGAGTAACACCTGGGAAGAGACAGCATGCCTGGAAAGGAGAAAAGCTAGCAATGTAGAGAGTTTGCCTGTGCTAGAGTTTACCTAGTTGGGGCCTTTGTCACTGATGTGGGCCACTGAGATTGACCCCACCAGGATCCTCAAAGGCAAGAGATAAAATGAACACACCTTAGAGTTCTCTACCTGAGAATAGAAGAAGGAAGCACGTGCCCATTAGCTTTCATCCCTATTGGCCAAGAGCAGCCCCGTGGGAAGTTAAGACCCCTGCACTTGCAGGTTGCACATTCACGAGGGCCAGTTCCAGTAGGTCTGTCAGGCTGGGGTGTTACAGAGGCCCTGTTAAGGAAGGAGAGGCTACGAGGGGGGCTCCAGTAGTGTCTGGTGCAGACCTTAATACTAGAGAATGCAGGTGGGATTTAATCGCATACCTTCTAATGCTGGAGTACAGGGCCAGTGGCCACATACGGCTGCTCACCTAGCCTGGGGGAAAGATGCAGCCCTGGGAGAGGGGATGTTTGCTCTGGTTCTGGAATTGCTGCTGTTGGCTACTTGACTTGGCTTAGGCAAACCATTTAGTATCTAAAATAGGGATATTGGAAAATTCATTATTTCTCAAGGTATGTTCAGTGGTCCCCAAGTATGTTAGTGGTGATGTTGCAGAATATCAATTGACAGGCATAGCTGGGAAGAAGGGGTTTTGTGGCCAAATAAGATCAGTAAATGAAAAAAGCTATGTACATTTCTTCCCTGAAGGATATCTAGTCTTTATGATATTATATACATAGTGCACAAAATCCTTTATATGAGAGACATCTCCCAGAACCAGAACCAACCTTTTAATGCTAATATTCATTGAGCACTTACTGTTTACCAAGCATCATGCTAAGAATTTTTCACATAATCACCTTTAATCATTTTATTTATTTAAAAATATTTATTATGGTCTACTATGTGCACTGTATTGTTCCGGGTACTGGGGATACCTCCATGAAAAAGACAAACTCCTTGATGTTTACCTAGGGGGTGAAGCAGAGGAAGACAGACAATAAATAGTGGAGTACATGAACAAAACTCTTGGCACGCGGGATGTTATTCTCACAACAACTAATGAGATGAGAACTATCTTTATCATGCCCATTTTATAAATAACAAGGCTAAGGGTAGAGAGGTCACCTTATTTAAAATCACAGAAGTTGAAATGCCAAATCTAGGACTATATCTGCACTAAAGTCTGCTTTAAAAATATTTTTAATATCTGTAACTCACAGAATTGGATTAATCATATTCTGGGTCTATTACATACCTTGTCATTGACCTACCTAAAAGCCAGGCCTATAACCAGGATATTTTCAACCACTCTGATCTGTTGTCTCTTCTTCTATCCTGAAGGTTTGTACTCTGCAAAGCATCAGTTTGAGAAACAATGCACTGGATAGTCTGGAGAGAGGACCTTCTGGTTCTAATAAGATAAGAAGCAGCAAGAGATTTCACTTACACATGGTGGAGAATTGAAACTTGAATGATTGAGAGGTGATGATATTGCAAGTACCGCATAATGTCTTGTAAATTATGCCTCTCAACAATTCTCAATAGATTTACATTATTATTCTCTTCTCACCATAACAATTAATTTTTTTCTCCATAAAATGTAAATGATGTTTATGGAAGTTCTTGCAACTTTAATAGTCAAAGGATGGAGTGACTTGTCCATGATAAGCTGATTTAAAAAGCATATACTTTATCTTGACGTCTTCCTTTGAAGAATTTATAAAATCCAGGACCCAATTTTGATGATCCTTTGCTCTGTGATATCATTATGAGAAATAATAAAGTAGGGAAAGGAGGATTATACTTTCTGCATATGGCCTATTGAAGTGGTCAGGATTTCTGTATGTTAGAAAGAACAAAATATCCTTTGAAGGTATCAACTATTTGTATATAGATAACGCTTTCCTAAAAGCTTTGCTGCTTTTTAGCATTGAAAGACTCCTCTTAAAACTCAGTCTCAATCTAATCTGATTTTAAAACTTCCCAACCAAAAGCAACTTGGGAGAGTTATAGTTTGTGGACAATCCCCACACCAAGATGGAAACATCACACACACACACCGCCATCACCACCACCACCATCATCACAAAACACATTATTTTTTCTTCCACTTCCACTGATTGACATTTGGCTGGGTCCATATTCTTTAGGAATGCATTAGGGAAAGGAATGGGAACTGAAAAAGAGCAAAGGAGTCAACGTATTAACCATTCACCATAGACCATGAGTTTTTTTATAGCATCTTAGCTAAGGGGCTGAGGCAGAAATGACATTTCTTTGATTTCTGAGACATGGTAAAGGTGACTTAGACTGCATTGGAAGCTTTGTTGAGTGAATGATGAAAGCCAACATTTTTGTGACTTGCCACTACCCCTTAATGTAAGTCTCAAAAACTAGTTCCCTGCTTCCTTGCAAGAAAATATGGTAATCTGTGCCCAACCATTTTTTAATAACCTAAGTTTCATCAAACCCAGAGTAATTATACAGTATTCAAGTAGATGATCAAGGGAAATGAATCCCCTGTTCTAAATAGAGCATAACAGAAACTAATTGCAGATGATTGCAAAAAGAAAATGGCAGAGTATATCAATAGTGAGATAGAAAAACACATTATAAAGCAAACACTATCTCATTTGGTCTTTGAAATGATTGATTCAGGATTTCCATACCTTGGTTAAGAGGAAGTGAATGTTGAAGCTATGATCTTTTCTGGAACTAGAAGACCATTTAATGCCCCTACAAAAATCTTTGGATACTCACCCAAGTCAAAAAGAAGGCGAAAACCTCTTGTAAAGGAAACATTGATCTATTCTACTAGAATGAAATAAGAATTAGAACTGCTTTCTAGCAATGACTGGACAGTAGAGGTCTGGTTCTCTGTTTTAAAGGGAATTTATTCAACACAGCCTCCTGTGATTTGATCCTTTTTACCTTATTATCACCAAGTTTAGACTTCCCCAGGGTCAAACACCTATTTCTAGTCTGAGACAGCCTACTTTCTCATAAGGATGACACAACAGAACATCTCCCTCTCTAGAAGTTCCCTTTGCTCATTAAAAGTATAATATTATAGTTACAGGTGGCTAATTTTCCCCTTTACTGATTCATCAAACATATATTGAGTATCTGCCATGTCTCTACTAGGCCTTGGAACACCAAAGTGAATTTTACCCTAACCTCATAGAGCTTTCAGTTTAATGTGAGTGATGGATAGGAAACCATAGCATGGTAGTTAATGGGGGGGGGGGAACGTGAGGGCACAGGGAAGAGGGGTACTTGAGAAGACCTTAGAAAGTCAGTGAAAGCTGCCACAACATGTCCAGCAATGATGCCTTGCGAAGAGGGGACTCATAATTGAGTAAAAATCCACCCTTTATGCATGTTGTGTTATTGTCCAAGTACACAGAAACCCCTACCATATTTTAGAAGCCTACCATATTTTCTTCCCCAGAATGCCACCACCCTATGCTTTGGTGAGTTGAATGACTTCAACTTGAGGGCCTGTTGGTGGCCCCTTGCTTACCTTCACATAGTCTGACAGGCCACACTGGTTACCACATTGGTCTGACTCCTTTTTCAGGTTTGGTATAAAAACAATGCTGGGCACAGGTCCAATTTAAGAGCACGACCTTCATCATTGTCTTTTAGCCAAAGCACAATGTTAGCTTTGTATCTTTTATTATGATAGTCTCTGGTACCAATCAAATTTAATGTTTTTTTCCTTCCTTTCATTTTCTAGAGTTCTCATTCCTTTACCACTTTGTTACTTCTTCAGAAGAAACAAATAGTGTTTAGCCAAAATGGCAGGAGTGGTGGTGAAAAAGAAGCCGATTGCAAAACATTATCTAACCAGAGATTCATATAAAGATAGTTAATATCAATTGAACAACAACTGAAAAATGAGATTATTTTGTGCCAAGTATAGGGAAGTTAAATTTGGAATATATAACTTGATATGTATGCAAATAAATGCACAGATGGTTGTATGGATAGATGGATGGATATGGATGGAAGAACAGTCAAAAAGGTAAGGCAGGTGCTTCTGCCCTCTAAAATATCACCAAAAGGAAAATAACTCACACAACTCATGGAATATATGCCATAACTGCAGCTGCCATGTTGTCTAAATCAAGACTGCCAAGTACTGGCATGCTCATGTGGATGAGCTGACAGAATATTTGAAACTGAGGTTGCCAGACATCGAGGACTTAAGTTCCCTCTATCTATAACACAAGACAAAATAAAATCTTAAAAGAACAAATTAGGCTCCATGCCCATAGCTCACTAGTTAGGGTGCTGGCCACCTACACCAGGGCTGGTGGATTTGAACCTGGCACAAGCCTGCTAAACAACAATGACAATTGCAACAGAAAAAATAGCTGGGCATTGTGGTGGGTGCCTGTAGTCCCAGCTATATGGGATTAAGCCCAAGAGTTTGAGCTTGCTGTGAGTTGTGACCCCTTGGCACTCTACCAAGCGCAACTTAGTGAGACTTTGTCTTGGGAAAGTCAATAAAACAACAGCCAATAAAAAAAGATGGGGCAGAAAAAAAAAAAAGAGAAAACTTAATGAATTAAATGACTCACTGTACTACTTAGATGACCCACACACTACTCAATGATAAAACCAAATTCCTGCCTTTGCCATTCACTATCTCTGTGGCTTTAGGCAAATTATTAATTTCTCCAAGTCTTAATTTCCTTGGATGGATGATTATTTTGATAATTGTGTTAATAAAAGTAGGACTTAGTAAAATGTCTGACATGTAGGAAGAAAATATTAACAAATATTATTAACAACAAAAAATAACTACAATATTACTGAAGTTACCTGATTCTGTCCATTGTTCTTTACGTACGTATGCCAGTATTACCCAAACCTACCATGTTTCTCTGAAAATAAGACCTACCCCCCAAAGAAGCTCTAGCAGGATTTCTATGCATTTGTTAAATATAAGCCCTACCCCAATAATAAGACCCAGTGATGGGTGTGACTATGCAGCATATCTGCATAGCCATGCCATGCATTTCGGTGTGGAAAGGAAGACATCTCCTGAAAATAAGCCCTAGTGTGTCTTCTTGAGAAAAAATAAATATAAGACAGTGTCTTATTTGGGGGGAAACACAGTAGCTGGTCATCTGAATCACATGGGATGTTATGTTTCCAGGTCTACTGCCGACCCACTGACTCTGAATTTTGATGTGGTTTGGAAATGTGAATGTTTAGAATGGTCCGTAGATGGTCCTAACAATAAGAACAAGGATCTGAAACAACTGTCTGTATTTACTGCTATTCAAATTTAATTTTCTTGGTCTTTGGATAAGAACACAGAATCATTTTGCAATGGTTAAGTCCTGTAAAAGTAGGTGTAGGTACACAAGGTGGGGTGTACCTGGGTAGCGGGAGGAGAATTGCACGTAATTCTGGCATCCCAAGAGATTAGAAACACACATGTCTATGCTCAAAAGGAAAGGAGTATTGGACAGCAAGATTGGGAAATGGGGTAGTCATCATTAGAAGTAATTAATTATGCCCAAATATGTGTAGTTTTGTGTAATATATTTGTATGCCTCTTAATATAACATATGCAAATACATCTTTAATAGCTTGACTTGTTTGCCAATGTTGAATGCTGACTGTAAATAATTTCTATTTTCTGTAGTGTTTAGGAAACTTCAATATGGCACTTGCTGGCAGACAGTTTGTATCTTCTAGATTTAGCAACATATTAAATAATCATTACAAAAACATTTGTCACTACTAACAAAAGAAGTCTAGACAACAATCTGTTTTTGTCTTTAGAAACAGATAGGTAAGACAGAAATAATTTATGTTTATGCAAAATTTTTTTTTTTTTTTTTGAGACGGAGCCTCAAGCTATCCCCCTGGGTAGAGTGCCATGGCATCACAGCTCATAGCAACCTCCAACTCCTGGGCTCAAGCGAGTCTCCTGCCTCCACCTCCCAAGTAGCTGGGACCACA
>CAUYQV010106850.1:0-16059 GCA_963574575.1 Galagoides demidoff
CATGGCATCACAGCTCATAGCAACCTCCAACTCCTGGGCTCAAGCGAGTCTCCTGCCTCTGCCTCCCAAGTAGCTGGGACCACAGGCACCCGCCACAACATCCGGCCATTTTTTGGTTGCAGCCATCATTGTTGTTTGGCAGGCCTGGGCTGGGGATTCGAACCCGCCACCTTAGGTGTACATGGCTGGGGCCTTAGCCGCTTGAGCCACAGGCGCCGAGCCTAAAGCTATTTCTTAATAGGTCATTTTCCAGAGTGAAAAGAAGAGGTTTCTATTTTTGAAGTAAGAAAGATAGTTCAACATATTATATCTGCAATTTCTGAGAACTGCCACGAAGTTTTAAGAAAGGCACTCTGGTCAATAAGTAAGAGCTTAATACACCTGATATTTTCATAAAATACTTACAATAAGGCCATTTTCAGTTCTCCACGATGAATCAAGATAGTGATCGTGCTGTAAAACTGATGCTGTATTTTCATCACTTCTGGAATAATGAAGAAAATGAGTATGTAAGTGACATCATGTCAGCTAATGGATGTAACTCATATAGCACAGTGGTGACTGGCAGGTCGTAGGTGTTAGGCAAATACTTAGTTCCCTTCACCTCCTAACAAACATTTAAATTTAACACTGCAGAAATGCCTGCTGTACCTCTCTGACCCATGAAATACAGAGTGGCTTTAAGCTACCCTCGCTCCACTGCTAACCATCAGGTCTGACCGTTCACTTCTTTTGTTTCTTAAGAATAAACAATCTCATGAGGAAAAAAAAATACCACAAAGCCGTAACTACAACATGCTCTGTGACCACAAACCAACACTTCAGATTGTGCTAATGAGTACCCGTGTGTATACAGAAATTCAAATGTGCAATAGAACCTTTCAGCTGCATCTAAATCATAAAACCCACCATTAACAGCACTACCCTCAAAATGGAAAACATAAAGAATAGAGGGAAGAACAAAAACAAAAATACTCAAAGGACGGTACAGTGAAAAGATAAGAAAAAACGTGAGGTTTTAGTAACAACTCATACTATATATAATTACAAAAATTAATTTGGGTTATCTGGGGGCTTTTTAATGTCCATTAGGGATCAAACTTTATTAATTCTTTTTTTTTTTTTTTTTTGAGACGGCCTCAAGCTATTCCCCTGGGTAGAGTGCCATGGCATCACAGCTCATAGCAACCTCCAACTCCTGGGCTCAAGCACGTCTCCTGTCTCAGCCTCCCAAGTGGCTGGGACTATAGGCCCCTGCCACAACGTCTGGCCATTTTTTGGTTGCAGCCATCATTGTTGTTTGGCAGCCCGGGCTGGGGATTTGAACCCACCACCTTTAGGTGTATGTGGCTGGCGCCTTAGCCACTTGAGCCACAGGCGCCGAGCCCAAACTTTGTTAATTCTCTTACTCATTTCATTGAACTATTAATACCTCTTTTTTTTTTTTTTTTTTTTTGGCCAGGGCTGGGTTTGAACCCACCACCTCCAGCAGTTGGGGCTAGTGCCCTACTCCTTTGAGCCACAGGCACTGCCCTATTAAGACCTCCTTAAAGTTACATTGTTCAGGGTAGCCTGTGGCACAGTGAGTAGGGCGCTGGCCCCATATGCCAAGGGTGGTGCGTCTGAACCTGGCCCTGGCCAAACTGCAACAAAAAAATACCCAGGCATTTAGGTGGGCACCTGTTGTCCCAGCTACTCCAGAGGCTGAGGCAAGGGAATTGCCTAAGCCTAAGAGCTAGAGGTTGCTGTGAGCTGTGACTTCACAGTACTCTACCAAGGGTGACAAAGTGAGACTCTGTCTCTTAAAAAAAAAGTTACATTGTTCATCTCATATTTGAAAAGGGTGAAGAATTAAGTTTTAGGGGACCCAATCTATGATATAATTAATTTAATATTTTGCTTTCAGCTCGGGGCCTATGGCTCAATCGGCTAAGGCGCCAGCCACATACACCCAAGGTGGCAGGTTCGAATTCAGCCCAGGCCCACCAAACAACAATGACGGCTGCAACCAAAAAATAGCCGGCTGTTGTGACGGGCACCTGTGGTCCCAGCTACTTGGGAGTGGGAGGCAGGAGACTCGCTTGAGCCCAGGAGTTAGAGGTTGCTGTGAGCTGTGATGCCACGGCACTCTACCCAGGGGGACAGCTTGAGGCTCTGTCTCAAAAAAAAAAAAAGTTTGCTTTTGTATGTTCTAAGTTACAACTTCTTATTTAAGTTACTGACTTTTTCCAGGTCTAGTCTAATGGTGAGAATTCAGACACTGTCGACACATTTGAATCTTTAATCTACAAAAACCTACCTACGCATTTGAATCTTTAATTAATTCTATAGCAGTTATAATAAATTGTGGAATGAGCAATTCTCTACGATAAACCAAAGGCAGTATTTTCCCTCAATTGTTGATGGCAAATATGTTAAAACTCAAATATCAACTCTTATCTGGAAGAGGCTACCAAGAGGGGTAAATAAAAGATTCTCAGAGTTGTATCAGCAAAAAGAAATCTTTACGCAAATAACTAGGTCTGCCAGATTTAGGAGATGGGATTACTATCACTTCAAGTTCACTGCAGAAATCTTTCATATAGTATTTCTCAGTAAAGATCAGCAACATTCATGCCCTGGTGTATGTATCCAAATACCTACCTAAATCTCCATAGGTAGCACAAATTGACATGTTTAAGCCTGAAATCACCTTTTCTCTCCTCCCAAATCTGCTACTCTTTTTTTGTTCCCTATCACAGTCAATGGCACCTCCATTTCCCTAGCTGTCCAGGCCAGAAACCTAAGCCTGGCCTTTTCTCTTCACAATGCACATTTCATCTGTTGCCAATTCTGTTCTTTCTCCCTTTTCCAAATCCAGTCCTCCCACTATATCCACACCACCACAGAGGTCCTGTATTTTCAGACCTTATAATTTTCCTGGGTAAGTATAAGAGATGAAACTGACAAGCCATTCACCTTCCCTCCTTTATCTTTCTCTACTTATCTCCATCTGACATATACATATGTTTACAGTCTGTCCCATCCCACAAAAATGTTAGCTCTAGAAAGCAGGAACTTGGTTTAGATAACTGCTCTATACCCAAGGTTTGTCATGTAGAAAATACACCATCAATATTTGTTGCATGATCAAATGAACAAGTGAGATGGGGCATGGATTACACAGGTCTCTAGTAGTTAAGGAATGAGGATTTTATCATAAAACCAACTGGGTAGTGAAAAGAATAACATGATCGGATTTGATGTAAGAAAGACTACTCTAACTGGAAGGAACAGAAGAGGAGCCAAGGAAATAAGAGGGAGCGATTATAAAAATACAAAGAAAGGCAACAGTAACTTATATACACGGAACAAGCTATGTGAACTGGAAGTGAATACATTTGAAAATATGTATAGACAGAATCAACAGGCCCCTAGTAACAGATAGGATGGGCCATGGAATTAGGGAGGAGAGGAAAAGGAATGAAGTGTTTTGACTGGATGGATGTTAGTGCCATTTATTAAATTATGCAACACTGGAGAGGCAGGTGGAGAAAGTTTATAAGCTTAGACTAAGATGTCTGTGGGAAATCCAAGAGAAGGCAGAGTCAGAGACTGGATAAAATGAGATGAAGCTCAGAAGAGAGATTTGGGTTGGCTACAGATTTGGAAGGCACAGGCATGTATTAGGTTCAGTTTAGCTAACTGCCCTTCCCTAGGCAGGTCAAAATGGTCCAATGGTGGCAAAATTTCATATGGTTCAATCTAACAGATAGAAAGTGAAGTCTTGAGAGATGGTATAGGACTTTGTCATGAGTGATGAGAAGTCCTGTGACAAAACTCCTCACAATACGACTTACAGAACAAGCAAAAGAAAAGAATGATGAGAAGGAATGGTAGGAAAAGTAGAGGGAAACAAAAACATTAGAAGAGGGACCCGTCTTCTAACTCTGGCATCTAACACTTAGCAAATTCAAAGTGTTTTATATTAATCTTCAAGGGTTCCACAGATGCTAACATTGCATATTAGCTATACACTTCCATTTACACTGTAATTTCATATGACTGGAAACCAATACTATGGGCACCATTCACCATAACATAATGTTAATTATGCTCCTTGTAATAGTATAAGACAGTTGGCTCTGACCATCAGGAACTAATAACCTTTGTAATCCTGTTTGTATGAGACTAAGATTGCCACAAGTGCCACCAGTAAACCTAAAACTCAAGCCAAACAGGAAGAGAAGAGAAAGAAAAAGAAAAAGGGAGGAAAAATTAAACATAATCAGAAAAATTAAGATAAATCTATGGAAGAGGCATACACCCAATGCCCTCAGATGATCTTTAGTGTTTTCAAGGCCAACACAATTCTTTTTGGACTACAGCTAAGTCTCCCTGCCCGCCTAGCTCATAGATATACTGTGAAAAGTAAATTAAATCAAGCATGCAAAAGCACTTGGTCAAGATTTTAAATACCACAAGCACCGTAAATGGTTATTGTTAATAAGGTCTCCTTGCTCATCTGCATAGTTCTGGACTGCTTTGTCTAAAGATTCCAGGGAGAAATGTCTGTATGAGTTTAACTACCTCTTACATTTTTATAGTGCCTTAGAGCTCACTACTCACACTGTCTTAGTGGGCAGGATCTGTAATCATCTCTCCAGTTCACAGAGGCCCTAATATTATGGTGAACTACATGAAATCGCCACTTTATAAGTCAAAAATGGTCTAATATTGGCAACATCATATGGTTCAACAGAGTTAGGTGATCACAGTTAGATAACATAATTGGCGGCACTTAGAAATCAGGATGTCGGATTCATGGCCACTCTGGGCCTCCTCCATTACTTAAAGGAGACTAGTGTCTTACTCGGAAAACAAGTCAAAGAGAATTCTGCTTCAAACTGAACTGGCCTGTTCTGCAGGAATTGTATTAACTAAACTGTGATCCATCACTGGATCCTCACAATACCATCCCTGAGGTTAACGGGATGGCAAAAAACACATCATTTACAGAACACTGACACTATGTTGAAACACAACCCACCATTATTTCATTTGAACCTCACATACATATGATTCTTAGTTTACCCGTGAGCGGTCTGAAACTCAAGCAAGTTAAGTGCCTGGTCCAAGGTCACATGACTAGTGACCAGCAGGAACAGCAAATGCACAAGGAAAACCAGAACTACCCAACTCTAAAATGTGGCCCACCTCCTGTAAGTCAAGCTGCCTCTCAAAATTTTTACAACTATCTCCGTGGAAGAAGGGATGGAACGAGGCGCCCAAGGTCACACGGCTTACGGGCGAGGGAACACGGGTCCTCGCGGTCAGGTCTTGTCAGTAGCTGCCCGCGTTCTAGTTATTGTCGCGGAGATTCTGGGGAGATTCTGAGGTGGAGGGAATGGAAGTCGGAATCGAATTGCCTCAGCCAAGTGCAATCAGCCAGGAGACATTATCATCTGGGTAAAAGGTGAAAGCGAATCTTCGGTACCTGAGCCCCAGGTACCCGCCCGCCGCGCTCAGGCCCAGCCGGCCGGGACGGCGCCTCCCAGGCCAATAGGCGATTCTAGTCCACGGACACACGTCAGCTCCCCTGTCCCGTGCCCGACCTGTGCCTTTGCAAACCCCCCTCCTCTAATCTGCGCCCCTTCCCGTTCCGGCGAGACCCCGTCTCTACACCTCACCCTAGTTGTGCCGCGACGGCCACCACGTCTCCTTCGATGTCCACATCCGCTTCTTCAGCCGCCATGATGAGACCTGACCCCGTCCGTCCTCCCGACAGATCCCGCGAGACGTGGAGGGCTCGGGGGCGGGGCCAAAGACGTCAAGGGGCGGGGTTGTAGACTCGTCCGGTGTCTCCCTGCCGGGAGGCGGAGCTTCTAAGGAAAGGCGCCCCCGGAGCCCAGGGGCGTGGCCATTTGAATTTGTTGACTTGCTGAGATTTGGGGAAGTGCCCGAGGCCTGAGCTTTTGAGAGTTTATGTTCTGGGACAATTTTTTCTCTCCTCATTTTTCTCATTGGTGTGCGGATACAGTGGCAAATATCTTTCTGGACTGATACAAAGGTCAAGCCGTAACTGCTTTGTGTACTGTGAAGGTGGCAACCTTGTAGGCCCTTAGCTGCTACTAGTTATTTGAGAATGTCTCTCTCAGCACTTAGTGAAGTCATTCACCATTTTACTAAAGTGTTGCATGGCTTAAAGAAATTCAACAAATATTTAAGAATATAACTTAATGATTGTGTAATTTATTTTGTAGCAGTCATTACAGTTTAAAGGTCACTCTCATGACCATTAATCTTTATAATAACCCTATGAAATAGGCAGGGCTGGTATCAGCAATTATTCTTTACAGATGATGAAACTGAGGCTCAGAGAGCTGAAATAACTGCCCAAGGACAGCCTGCCCAAGGTGTAGCCAGGGCTCTGGAACCAGGAGCACAAGCCAAACACTCACGTTGGGTAAAATTGTCCTTGATTGCTAAGATTCTGAATCTCAGGAAAACAGGGAAACCATTCCCAAAGCCTGCCTTACTTTGAGAGTTCAGAGTTCTTATACCCTCCCTAAAAGTTACTGTCTTTAGCTATATATCATCCAGCCCTTTGATCTCTAGCTGAAGGACTCCCAGTTGTTACTTTCCCAAGCTGTACAGCTGGTGTTTTTAATTCAGTCCAGGGTCGCAATGGTCTTCATGGTGTTGAAATCAAGGGAAGACTATCTGATGACTACTTAAGTAACTCATTAAGTAACGTTTACAGCTAATAGGATGTGGTGTTGAGGCTGTTTCTGCTCTTACAAGGGGACCCACCTGGTGTTAGCAGCTGAAAAACTAGGGTGAGGTGTAGAAACTGGGTCACCCTGGGACAGGAAGGGGCCTGGATGTGAGGAGAGGGCCCTGGAAAGGCTGCAGGTCTAGTAAGGGACAAGGGGCCAGAAGTCTGTCCACTGGGTCAGGATCTATTGTCTAAGACCATGAGCTTCAAAGACAGAACTAGGAACAGATTCCAGGTCTCGTTAACTCTATACTGAGAGCTCTTTTTTTTTTTTTTTTTTTTTTAGAACGAGTATAAAGCTATCCCCCTGGGTAGAGTGCCATGGCATCACAGCTCACAGCAACCTCCAACTCCTGGGCTCAAGCGAGTCTCCTGCCTCAGTCTCCCGAGTAGCTGGGACTACGGGCACCCACCAAAACGCCTGGCCATTTTTTGGTTGCAGCCATCATTGTTGTTTGGCGGGCCCGGGCTGGATTCGAACCCGCCACCTTAGGTGTATGTGGCTGGCGCCTTAGCCGCTTGAGCCTATACTGAGAGCTCTTTATGCACAAATCACATCATTAGGAAATGTGCAGGATAATCACCATTTCTATCAAGGAATTCGTGGCTTCTCACAAAAGGAGGTATTGCTCTCATGCATTCCTCTACCTTACTGGCTATCACTCATATCATTGTAATTGTTTACTTGTCTGCCTCCCTGACTGAAATGTGAGTTTATTAAGGACAAAGGTCCTTACACCACCCATAGTTATATGGCATCTGACACATAGTAGGGGCTCAGTAAATATTGAACGGATGCATGTATCAATCAATTAATGAAATGAGCTCACTTCCCACACTATTCTCAATTTGTCCAATCTCACCTTTGCCTGCTCTCAGGTCATAAAATGAACTTCAGTATGAATGTGACCACAGAAGATGGAAAGAGAGATTTCTAAAGAGGAAGATCGTAGTGCTCAGAAATTGAACTATGTGAGGACCCATTCTCAGGCCACCCTGTGGGTGCTGCTTCTGTTGTCAAAGGGCTTATCTAAAGGTGACACCATGCCTGGCACAGAGTAGGCACTTGAAAATATGTGCTGAGTTTAGTTTAGAGCAAGGTTAGGGTTTTTTTTCTTTTTCTTTTTTTTTCTTTTTTGAGACAGAGTCTCACTCTGTCACCCTTGATAGAGTGCTCTGGCATCATAGCTCAGAGCAACCTCAAACTCTTGGGCTCAAGTGATTCTCTTGCCTTAGCCTCCCAAGTCGCTGGGACTACTGGTGCCTGCCACAGTGCCTGGTTATTTTTAGAGACAGGGTCTTGCTCTTGTTCAGGCTAGTCACCAACCTGTGAGCTCAGGCACAGGCCTTGGCCTCCCAGATTGCTAAGATTATAGGCTTGAGCCATCGCACCCAGCCTCTTTTTCTTTAATTTCTTTCTTTCTTTCTTCTTCTTCTTCTTTTTTTTTTTTTTAAGAAAGGGAACTTCTGTCATGGAGTGACATGTTATCACCTAGTTCACAGCATTCTCAAATTCCTGGGTTCAAGCAATCTTCCTGTCTCAGCCTCCTGAATAGCTGGAACTATAGGTGCCCTTTATGATGCCCAGCTAATTTTCTCTACTTTGGGTAGAGTCTCACTCTTGCTCAGGCAGGTCTTGAACTACAGAATTGAAGGGAGCCTCCGAACTCAGCCTCCCAGAGTGCTAGGGTTATAGGTGTGAACTACCATGCCCAGCCAGGGTTAGGGTTTTTTAAAAGCATATATATGGACTAGGTAGTCACAAGAGATATAGAATGGATTTGCCTTTCACTGATCCTTACCTAGCATGCAGGAATGGGGACCTCAGCAAGACGGATACATCGTGTCAAATGAGAATGGTGCCTCCCAGAGCATAATGGCAAATACATGTGAACACCAGCTCCAGCAAAACACTGAACTAAAGGCCTTTCCAGTCCAGTGCCAGGCATCAGTAGGCATTAAAATATATATGGAAGGAAGAAAGGCCTATACAGAATTCATATGTGCCCCAGTTATCGAAAGGGATCCTTCAACAGAGACACTAGTTTAAAATCTCTTCATACAAGCCCCACACCATGTTCTGAATTAGTTGACTTTATGTGGAACCAGTTCCAGAGAGATCTAGGTCCAACCTCGCCCATGAGGACATTGCTATAACCTTAAATGTAGGTGAACTCCAGAGGTCTGTTCTGATATTTACCATTCCCTATTCTAGAGACCTGCAATTCTGGGCCTGGTTGAAAGATCCATTTTCTTACCAAAGTTGTTTGAAAGGACAATTTGGAATCGATGTTTCATAAATACTTGTTGCCTTCCTTCTGTGTCTGGTATTGAGAAAATGGCATTGAATACGACTGACTCAGTCTCTGCCTTCATGAAGTGGATCATGCATGCATTTTTTTTTTTTTTTGAGACAGAGCCTCAAGCTGTCCCCCTGGGTAGAGTGCCGTGGCATCACAGCTTACAGCAACTTCCAACTCCTGGGCTCAAGTAAGTCTCGTGCCTTAGCCTCCCAAGTAGCTGGGACCACAGGGGCCCACCACAACACCTGGCTATTTTTTTGGTTTGTGGCTGTCATTGTTGTTTGGTGGGCTTGGGCTGGATTCGAACCCACCACCTTAGGTGTATGTGGCTGGCTGGCACTTTAGCCACTTGAGCCACAGGCGCCGAGCCTAAGCATGCAATTTTAAGACCATGTACACATAATAACCTTCATAATGGAGGACTTGCAGTTCTCTGTGGTGGGATCACGAAGGAGGGGCACTTGACCCAGAATGAACCCTCTTTTGTACTGTACTTCTAGTCAAAATTTGAAAGCAATGCTCTAAACCCTGCGGAATACAAAATAGAAAACCCTGTCTCTAACTTGAAGAAATAACCAATGGAAAGAGATGAGAGGGAATAGTATAATGCCATTACTCACACAGAGTCAGGAATAGTGCCTGTTACCACTGACCAAACTAAACAACCACATGATTCGTGAAATGTTGGGTAAACAGCTTGCCTTTCATCTTAGCCAAAAGGCCAAGAAATAACAAGGTAAACAATCTGAAGGGCATTGCCAAAGTATTGGCGAATGATTAGCTCTAGGGAGAATACTACTCTGGTGCTGCCTAACGAATCTTAAAGAAAAGACCTGAAAAGATAAAAATGTTTCCAGGTAATGTAACTGCATCCATTCCAACCCCAATAAAGTCCAAGAATAGTTATAGAAATAGAAAATATCCAGCATCCAAGCCATCCAATTACCAGGCATGCAAAGAATTCAGAAAATATCCATGATAAGGAAAACTAAATCCATTGAAACCCACCCAGTACTGACACGGATGTTAGAATCACCATGGACATTGAAACAGTTATTATAACTGTATTCTGCAAGTTCAAAATGTTAAGTACAGATATAGAAAATATAGTGATAAAAGGAATAAAATTGAACTAGAGTTGAAAACGACAATGCCTGAGATAAAAAATACAGTAGATGGGATCGATGGCAGATTAGACATGGTGAAAGCAAGGGTCAATTAACTTGAACACACAACAAAATGAAAGATAGAAGTAAAAAATTTAAAAAATAAACAGAAATCACAGAGCTTGAGGGCAACTTCAAACTTCCAAGTATATGTGAGATTGGAGTCTCTGAAAAGCAGGGGGTAGGAGTCAGGAAAAACATTCAAAGAAATAATGACTGGAAAATTTTCAAAGTTTTGGAAAGTTATGAACTCACAGATCCAAGAATCTTGAAGAACTCTAAGCAGAGGAAAGATGAAGAAAACTATACTAAGGTCCATTATAATAAACTTACTCAAAACCAGTGATAAAAAGGAAAGAGAAAAAAGACATGTTACCTACAGAGGGACAAAGATAAGAATGACTGCAAATTTCTTATTGAGAACAATTAAAACAAAGAGGGCAAAGCAAAATCTTTAAAGCACTGAATGGAAAGAAATAATTCAACTTAGAATTCTATACCTACTAAAATTGTCTTTCAAAAATAAAGGCAGAATAAGGACTTTTTAAAGACATGCAAAATCTGAAAGAATTCATTATCAACCTATCTATGCTACAAAAAATGTTAAAGGATGCCTTTGAGTCAGAAGGAAATGGTATAAGAGGGAAATCTGGGTCTACACGAAAGAACAAAGATTACAGGGAATGGTGACTCTATGGCAGGCATCCTCAAACTATGGCCCGAGGGCCATATGCAGCCTACCTAGGACATTTATCTGGCCCACTGGGTGCTTTTGCTGCCACTATCTGTCCTGCTTAGCAGCTGACTTGTCCCAGTGCTCGCAGTCAGGCCCTCCAACGATCTGAGAGACAGTGAACTGGCCCCCTGTTTAAAAAGTTTGAGGACCTCTGCTTTACAGGTACATACATAAGATTTTTTCTTTGCATTTAAATATGTTTAAAAGAGATGATTACATACAGAAAATAACTACAATGTATAAGTGTGTATAAGTAAAATATATGTCAAAAATAACGTAAAGGCCAGGAAGAAAGAAATGCCCGTATAAAATTATAAAGTTTGTATCCTATATTAGAATACTTGAATATGCTATCATCGTGATATGTTAAAAATCTATAGTATGGGCTCGGCATCTGTGGCACAAGCAGCTAAGGTACCAGCCACATACACTTGAGCTAGTGGGTTCGAATCCAGCCTGAGCCTGCCAAACAACAATGATGGCTGCAACCCCCCCCCCTAAAAAATCTATAATATGAACCCTAACACAATCACAAAATAACAAAACAAAGTTTGAATGTTAACGATAGAAATGAATTAATATAGTTCATATGTTCCTTTTTTTTCTTTTTTTGTAGAGACAAGGTCTCACTCTGTTGCCCTTGGTAGAGTGCTGTGGCATCACAGCTCACAGCAACTTCCAACTCCTGGGCTTAGGTGATTATCTTGCCTCAGCCTCCCAAGCAGCTGGGACTATAGGCGTCCACCACGACGTCCTGCTATTTTGTTGCAGTTTGGCTGGGGCTGGGTTTGAACCTGCTACCTTTGGTATATGGGGCTGACTCCCTACCCACTGAGCCAGGGGAGAGAGATTGCTAACTTGCAAAGGGGCATGGCATTAGAAATTATTGGAGCAGGAATTCAAACTGTCTAAGTTCACAGTGGTAAATACTGTCATTGCCTTTCCAAGCACTGTCCAAGTAAAGCTGGAGTGTTATAAGATACTGGCTCTGGTTTGAAGGAAGACCCTAGTATTTTCTATCTTATTAACCAGAGGACCTAAACCATGACAAGATAAGCCCCATGAAAGGATAGAATGTGTTTTTATTATCACTTTGTTCCTGTGGTCCATAGCAGCACTGACTGAATAGCAGGTGCTCAATAAATATTTTTTGGATAGATGATCCCAAAAGGCCATGACCAATGGCAATGAAGCCATTATACTGGAAACAAGCCTAACTTTCCTTGTTCTGACTCTACACTCAGAAAACCACCTTCAATCTGAAATCTTCATGATTTATTTTCCCACCAAACAATAGAATGGACAGTTCATATGGATGCGAATTTTATAGACATGTGGCAGTTATGATTCTACATGCAAGGAATAATTTGACAATCCGATGGCCACATCCATCTTTTGAATCTTTTGGGTAGTGTGAATTGACCTCCTGGGCTCTGACCACTCGGAAAAACTGATGGGACAAGCCAAATGGTAGGATTTTTTTAATATCAAAAAATTATTATGGATATGTAAAATGTGTACATGTTTTTGGGGTATATGTGATCTTAGGGTATCTACCACTGAAGTCTTTGTCATTTCTATATGTTGGGAGCCTTTCAAGTCTTTTTTCTTCTGGCTATTTTGAAATGTGCATACATTATTGTTGATTATAGTCACCCCACTGTGACGTTATTTCTTGTATCTAACTGTATGTCTGTACTCACTGACCAATCTCTTTTCATCCCCCGGTCCCCGCCCCTATCTGTAGGCTTTTTAAATGGGATGGGCGTCATCCCCACTGTCATACACGCTTACTTCATGTTTCACTAATTTTGTACAATGAACCAAAGGCAAAATGACCCAACTCAAGGGCGGTATCTTTATAATTTCATATTATGTTAAAAGGAACAATTTTAGATGATCATGCCTTTATATTTTTCTCATCAAAATGTACTTTCGTTTTTATCCCTAGTCCCTTAAAAATGGAATTATATCTTTAAAAATATATAACACTCATGTAGGAAAGGATATTTTTATTCATTATGGTACTTTGGTTTCCTCTAAACTGAATTAATGTTGAAGTAATTTTAGACCGGAAGGGGAAGAAGATGAGTTAGGGACAGAAAGGGTGGATCAGGAGTAAAGTGAACACCTGTCGTATCCCAGATATAGTATAAGCTAGAATCTCCTTTAGACCTCCCAAGAGTTCTGCAGGTAAGCTTTATTACCTGCACTTTAGAGGCGAGGAAACCAAAATTCAGAGTGATGGTGACATAGCTAATGAGTTAGGATTCCAAGCCAAGTGTTTCTGACTCTATACTTACTCTATTATATTTTCATATTACGGTGGAAAGAATAGGGTATTTTGCAAAACTACATAAGCTGCTCTTTTCTTATTTGACTTAAGAACAAATCATAAAAAGACAGTTTTCTGGTTTCATTCAAGTGCTTAAATCTAAAAATAAACAGAAAGAGTATTTTGAAGGTTGGAACCTTGTCATGGAAGGACAAAGGTTTACGAATTCCTTTTCTGCCCCCATCAGTATATTCTGCTTCCTTTGTGATCCTAGAACAAAATTAGCAGGTGCCCTACCTGAAAATCCTCACAGGAGTTGTTACAGGAACGTGGCGGTCAGTCAAGTATCCTTTTCACATTTCTTTTTTTCTTCTTCTTCTTCTTTTTTTTTTTTTGTGAGACAGGAACCTCAAGCTGTACCTGAGACAGGAGCCTCAAGCTGGGTAGAGTGCTATGGCATCACAGCTCACAGCAACCTCCAGCTCCTGGGCTCAAGTGAGTCTCCTGCCTCAGCCTCCCAAGTAGCTTAGACTACAGGTGCCTGCCACAATGCCCCGCTATTTTTTGGTTGCAGCTATCATTGTTGTTTGGCGGGCCTGGGCCGGACTCGAACCTGCCACCTTAGGTGTATGTGGCTGGCGCCCTAGCCACTTGAGCCACAGGCACCGAGCCCCTTTTCACATTTCAAGTGCATTGTGTTTGAATCCACAGGGGGAAGCACCTTATTCATTACTTGAATCTCTAATGAAAAAAATCACTGCGTTTTTATTGAAAAAGCCAAGTATAACTGCAATATTAATCCATAAAAAGCTGGCATGTTAGTATTCATGCTAATTCGCTCAGATTTGTAACTGTGCTTTACAAGCAGGAAGGTCACACAACTGCTTTTAATGTTATTGTTATGTTGTGATCCAAACTGTCAGATAGATGGTTGCCAGAGATTCAAAAGAGTTCCCATTTTAAAAACACAATAGCTACTGGGAGGGAAGTAAAACCACTTTATCTGTATAGAGGTGAGAGAATAGATGAATCCAGACATAGGCTCATGGGCTACACTTGGCAGGCTTTGCATGTGGCTTGAATTGTTCCAGGAAAGCAAGCTGCATTTTATTTTATTTTCCCTCCCCAATTCCCTGAAATCACATAAGGTAGCTACTGAAAAAGCTGTTCTCAATATGTCGTAAGGAAGGTCTGCCAATGCATTTCTTACATTTTAATTACAGTAATGCTACATCCATCTGACATTATTCAGAAGGGAAAGAAAGGATGCCAGCATTAATGAGCTCCTACTGTGTGCCAGGCATTTTACATACATTATTTCTTTACTGCCAGACAACAGCCCTTTGAAGTAAGGATTGTTTCCACTTACAGATGTGGTTACCAGGGCTCAGAATAGTTAAGCAATTTACCCAAAGAAATATAACTTATCTTTTCGTTGACATCACGCTGTTTTAGGTTGGGTACCGATAGCATCCTTCAGACTTAAATCTTTCCTTCTCAGTAACCCCCAATGGAAGGATCACACCTCTTTCCCACTATCTCCAGGTGGAAGAGTGTGGTTGCCTAGGTCTGGGTCAGGGGCCATCCCTGATGCTAGGAAGACTCAGTTACATCAAGACCATATGGACTAAGGAACTGTGGCTCCCTAAGCAAAATAAGGGTACTATTTTCAGAGAGGGTAGAAAACATTGCAGGTAGGCCAAACAATAGATGACCACTCTACTGATCTGTGCTGTAAGTGTCCTTTTCTCCCAAGCCTTTTATACAATCTGTGAGCCACTACAGACTCAAGGTGGTGTTACATTGGGCAAATTGCACAACCTCTTTAGATTCCTGATGGTTAATCTCTTCCAGGGGGTAAAGTTCTTTGATTATGTTCTTATTTATCTTACATTTACTCAGCATTGTTAGAAGCAAAACAGAGGGATGGGAGTGTTGGAGTTTATACAGGTTTGTGTGTGGTTGTCTGGTTAAAGTTCAGACCACAATGAAGATATTCCATTTTCCTGGAATTATACCTCTTCCCTAACTCCCAGTCCATCCATATTCTCAGGGGGCTCTGGTTTCCACCCTCTTCTGACACAGCTTTGGCACGTTGGCCAATCTGGATCTCTGGCTCAGTTGCTATGTCTGATCCTTCTCCCTCTCTCCCCTTCCTCCCTCTCCCCTGGCTAGGCCTCCGGTAGTGCTAGGATTCAGGCCTGAGCCGCCACCCCTCTGGGCTGATCTTCTGATTCTCCTAAGAGAAGTCCCAGATGAAGATCAATTTGCGAAAACCAATTCAAATTTAAAAAGAACACTATTGACTCAAAAAAAACACCTCTTATGTTGATTGCATCTGACTTGCAGTTTGTAACTACTGGCTGACAGCCTTCTCTTGTACCACACGTAATCCTGCAGCAGCCTTACTTACTGACATGTCTGTCTGCCATACTGTGAGCTCCTTAAGGGCAGGAACGTGCCTTTGTTCTTTGTACCCACTGCATCTGGCACAATGCACAGTAGGTACCTGACAGCTGTTTGGTGAGTCAAAGCATGAATCACCTGGAAAGAATGACGCCAGGATTTAAAAAATTGAAAACAGAAAACTTATTTTATAAACACAGAATTAATAAACACTTTAAAGGCAAAAAATGATAGATTTTTAAAAACGATTGACATCTAACATTCTTTAGGATGGCTATGTAAGACCCAGATTTTCAGCTTTCAGTGCCATTTTGTTGTTAGACTATAGAACTTCCCCTTTCCTACCTCCCCGCCGCCATCTTAGATCTGCTTCCCCTAAACTCAGGCCTTTCCCCGAAATCAAGCATCCTAATCAA